>CM061532.1:250099955-250226946 GCA_030545055.2 Neoaliturus tenellus
GTTTCATTTTTACTCTTTTAATGCGCTCCAAAACTGATGTCTCAATGCTTCACGTTGCAGGTGGTGGACGACTACATCTGCATCGAGGGCAAACACGAGGAGCGCAGTGACGAGCACGGCTTCATCTCACGCCAGTTTACCCGTCGCTACAAGCTGCCGGACAATGTGGACCGTGCGGCGCTGACCAGCTCACTGTCGTCGGACGGAGTTCTGCAGCTGCACGCGCCGCGCAAGGCTCTGCCTGGCGCCAAGGAACGCTCCATCCCCATCACCCAGACCAACCAGCCAGCTGTCAAGGCCTCCGACCAGGATGACAAAAAGCTGGAGAAAATGGAGAGTTAATAAGGTTTTAAATTGTAATTTTCATTCTAAGTTTATGTAATTATGTATTAAGTTTATGTTCATTTGTGTTTATTTAACTATCTTGTGCAGTAGTGTAAACTTGGTTACTTAAATTTGTTCCTATCTAGGTCTTTGTAAACATTCTCAGGTTATCAAGTGCACTACTTCTTCTAAGACTGAAAGTGTTTAATATGTTTTTTATACTCAATAAACTTTGTTAATAATTAATTTTTCTTTTTATTACTCTCCCACATCTTCTACACTAAAACTATTATTTATAATGTCATGGGGGTTCTATTAGAGCAATTTGAATCATAGTTTATGACATATGAATTGACACGTGTGACACAACAAATATACCATAGTACTTTTACCTTTTAGCTATCTCAACTTGGACGCAAAAGAAATTCCCCCCTAGTTATGTATTCCTTAACACTTACACTGAAACCCCCTGACAGGCCCAAACATTGGCAACACTGCTTACCCTCGCTCCTCCCTTACTCGATCCTCCCAATACCTTACTCCATTACTTGGTTCGGTGATGTGACCTTGACGGCTGATCCAATTAAAAATATACCATCTCAGAAGCCCAGAGTTTTGGTTTATGTTCTTCCAGGAGTCCTCACAGTCCCAGGGTTTCGTTTAATAGTTTAAGCAGTGTTTGTTATTTTTTCATGGTAAGACCTAAGCTCCTCCAGCCACGATAAGACCTAAGCCTGGGACCATGGCCGGCGCAAGCACTTTAGCTGCCCTGGGAACGGGAACCGACCTGTGTGATAGCCACAAACGCGCAGAAAAACAAAATACCTTATACTTTTATGAAGACTGAATACTCATTATAAATCTTTACGCCAAACGAACAGCTCAAATTAGGAAAAAAAACATTTAAATTAGTTGCAAGTTTGCCACGATGATCAGATGTTATCACTGTCGCATCGGCGAGTAGGTTTGTGCTCAGGTGTGAGAGAATTTTATGAAAATCCCTCAAGTGTGGAAACAAAAATTTTGTAGGAGCGGCGCTAAAATAACTCGATGGAGTTATCGAGATTTTTCTAATAAAATAACATAAATTTGCATTAATTATAATGCAAAATCGATGTTTTTTTTAGAAGAATCGCAATAACTCTGTTATTTATTATCAGATCTTTACAAACTTGGTGTCATTGGTTAAATAATTTAATTTTACAACTTTTTTTGTCTCTTATATAATTTTTCTAAAACTTACTGTTTTTGAGATACTTGAGTTTGAAACATTTAAATGGCCGCCATGCATCCTGTGTTATGTAACATACGAAAATTTGCCAACTTAAAAATAGCGTTTAGCTTTTACCCGTAAGATTTACCGTATTTTGCAAAAACTCTATTGTCTCTGAGCATTTTACGTTAAACAAAACTGTCGAAGCATGAAAATAAATGGTCTTCCCTACAATATTGGATTGGTGGGATGTCTTTGATTTAGTACTATATGTAATTTTCGTAATGTATCTAAATAAATTGCTCGATTTCGACCAACAAATGCTGTAGGATACAGGTTTTTTTTTCTTTTACCTGATTCTTCTTAAAAATATTGGAGTGGGGGAGTGATTTTAACTGTAAAAAAAATTAAAACTCGTGACAAACATGTTCGAGTATCAGATTTCCTTAAATAACGTTTTAAATCGGTTATAATGTCTTTCAGTAACTCCTAGTCAGCTGTTATATTTTTAAGCCAAACCTATGCCTTGTTAAAAGTAACAGTTCTAAAGTAAACTGATTAAAAAACAACTTCTCTAATAATATTGTAAAACTGATACACAATATGTTGGGATTTAAAATTACCGGCTGGTAAAAAGCAGTGAAATAAAAAAAAAATAAAAACAAAGGGCTCCAGCCAGTTGGACATTAGCGAGGAGAAACGAACCCCCGCCACCATCTCTCCCTAGAAGGATCAGGTTTTAAAAAACTGGCTATATATATGAAAACAATTATGCTTCCGGGTTGTGTTATAATAATACCCCCCGTCGCAGCAGACCTGCGTCCTCAGCGAATTTCCAAATTAGTAATATTAATTTTGACCAGCTAAACTTGTAAACAAAATTTCATCACGTGCTCATTAATAGGGAAATAAATGTCTATTATTCTCCTAATAGGGAAAGAGTATGCAGGTATGCTGCCATGGGGGACACTAAAAGTAGGTTTTTAGCATAGAAAAAATTGATAATGTTAAGTTTCATCAATATCTGTCCATAAATAAAAGAGTTTGCCTATTCTCCATATGATTAACATAGGAAAAGAGTATGCAGGTTTGCTGCCATGATAAGTACAAAAACCTAGATTTTTTACCTTAAATGGATGAATCTTAACCAAATGAAGTTAAATGCCAAGTTTCATCCAAAAATATTGGTTAATAAGTGAAATATTAACACATCCTTATTCTCCATAAGATTAATATTGGAGCCCCAAAAGACAATGTACTGTCTTTAGACTTTGTAATATCTCGGTAACCAATGGAGATAGAGCAAAGCTTCAAAATACTAAATTGTGTGTTTTTTTGAGCTAAATCCAATGGTCAAAATAAAAATTTAAAATTCTTAAAATTTACATATGAAAAATGCAAAAAACCCATTTTTGGGGTACAAAACCCCCCAAAACAACCCCTTCCGGTAGGTCGATATGTCTGGTTTTCGAACTCATCCGAATAAACGTAGCATTACACATCTCTACCAAATTTGGTGTCGATCGGACCATTTTTACGAGAGTTATCGTGTCTAGGGACACATATATATATACATATATACATATATATATATAAATACATATATATATATATAAAAATTTTAATGACTATTATTTTTGGTCTCTGGGCACCTCAAAACGAAAAAGTAACATGGTCCCGGGCTTAGGTCTTACCATGAGACCTACGGTAATAGCTTATTCCCTATGGGAAATTCGCTAAAAACACATATCCCCATGCTTCCGTTACAAAAACACGGTTATGGTGTTCTTTTAAGGATTCTCCCACAACACTGGCCTCTGGTTGACCAAACTTATCAAGTGCTTGATGTCAATTCATTCCTCCATGTCGTACACAGTGCTTATTAAAAACTACAGTTCAACAAGAAAACTGTAGAACCAACACTAGTCAACCACTGAGAGACAGAGAGTGAAAAATATTCGATTTACGTCCGGCGAAAACCCTGCCGGAACGCACTGATGTGAACGCGTCGATAAAAACCAATGTACGAAACAATGTACAATCCGGTGCGGCGACGGAAGGTACGTTTTTGCTTTCCGGCGGCCCTCCGGCGCCGGACGTCCAGTGTGGTTCGACCGGCCGCTGCCGCACTGGTATGAATGCTCCCATTAGGGTACGAACAGAACGAGTGGGTCGAGGTGGAGGTGTAGGTCGCGGTCGATGCCACAAGTTAGGTCGCGGTCGATGTTGACCGCACATAGCGAGGAGGTCACCCGCGCTGTCAGTGCAGCAGCTCAGACCATTGGAGAGTGATGTGTGTAGCGTGCTTATTAAATAAAATAAATAATCCTATATTTTGAAAAGTATAAGTACCTTAGAGCGTCATAACTTGCGATTACCACTACAGGAATGGCGATATTTACGTTGTTATATGTAGATGTTAAACATTTTGTTGATATCTAATAAGAGGTACAACTTTGATAACTACCGTAAATGTTCAATATGTAAGAACAGATTTATTTCTTTAGTAATGTACAATAATTACATATTGAGTTGACTACCAGTACAATAATTAAAAGAAAGGGCCACCAGGATTATAAACCCAAATAATACATTGTGGCAAAGTGCATTTATTTATTAAAAGCATGGTTTTTGTTTATACACTCTACCGCACAATATAAAAGGCATTAGTTATCAAATATTCTCAAAGATATTTCCAAAATAGTTTGTTATCATTGATAGGTCTAATTTCATCAGGGAGATTATTAAAAGGTTTAGCTCCCGCATAACATGGTAATTTATGGTAAATTTTAAGTCTGTGAAAATCAGATCTAAATCAATTTTTATTACGTGTATCATAGTTATGAAAATTTGTGCCAAATTTCGAGTCACATTTTGTTAGAAAACGATTAATTGTTTGATAAATATACAGACTAGCTAGTGTTAAAATGTTTAAAAAACGAAAAGCTGATCTGCACGATTCCCTTCTGCCTATCTTTGCTAAGATTCATAAAGATTTCCTTTGAAGATTAAATACTCTTGAAAATTTACAATCTGCACAAGCCCCCATAAATCTAATAATTATTAATTATAAGCTTAATAATTAATAATTATTAAAATTAAAATTAAGTTAATTTTATTTTGATGTCAAATAAAACTATTTTAACCTTAAATCTAAATAAGAGTTACACTTATGGCATACCTCGTATTTTCATGTATTTTGGGTTGCTATTACTATTACAGGATGGAGAACTGAAAATTAAATTAAGTTTAACAATTAAGTTAACAGAGAATCACAGAGTAATAACTGGTTTGTGGTTACCTTGAGGGGTGGGAAAGGTTCAGGCGTACGCGACGGGGGACGCTCGACTTTAAACGAACCAATATGTATATGTATCGGATGGCTATTATAGCCAGCTACCATCTCAAATAATAATAAAATAAATAAAATATGTTCTGCAGTTCAAAGCACCTGCGTCAGTACATTTAATAGTGGCCCGGGATCGGGCCGTTAGGATTTGGTATGACAGCTGGCATAGCTGAGAGATCACTTGCGTAATAGTTCAGCTGCCAAAAAAATTGTTGTTCGTTTAGCACAACCCGGGGAGTACGTGCAGCTTTAATGGTATGCTGCGGACGCGAACAACATCACCCCCCAAACGAACCAATCACAACGAAGCATCCAGGTAAACCGCGAGGTAAGCATCCATGTAAATCAAATGATTTTGATTTTTAAAAGCATCGCTGTAAACCTCCTGGATGGCATCGCGAGTCACCTCCACCGCGACTTACTCGTTATGCAAGGCCTCGTTAACTACAATGTGTTTGATTTACATGGATGTCGACGGCGACCGCGACCGCGTCCTACACCTCCACCGCGACCCACTCGTTCTGTTCGTACCCTTAGGATCAACAGTCAAAACATTTTCATCCAGTCCGGTATGGCGCCGGACCGCGCTGATGTGAAAGAAGCCTAAGGAGTGTCAAACTATCGAGCGTTGAGCTATCGAGGTTATACTGTATTTACTTCTACTACGCTGCTACCATCACAGAAGCCTAAAACCAATAGCCCGATGTATAGCAAAAATGATATTTTGGAGGATCATGAATAGCCACAGGAATCCGATATCTATACTTATATAATAAACTAAGGGTTTTTTTGTAAATTTTGAACTCCTATTACAGTTTTCAACCAACTTTTAAGTTTTTTGTGTTGTTAGATAGGGCTAGGTATGTAGAGTAGTTTTTCCTACCAAAAATCCTATACTATCTATACTAATACAGGCACTATCTGAAGGGATGTGTGTTCCACGTTCTCGAAATCTAACGGGTAGATTTTGCTAAAAATTTATATTTAATAGTGTTTTGGCCCAAAAAAGTTTAGAAACAGTCTCAATCCCAGACAAAACCGAATTCGGTCTAAATTTAAGTTAAAACATTGTACTTTTTAACATTGGTCGTATGGGTTGCTATTTTGGTAACGAAATAACAACGAAAGGTATACAAAAAATATAGGCACATTAATGTTAAGCAGTCTTTGTGAAACAGCTATTTGAAGAGGTACCGTATAATTGGTTATTGGTGGAAATTTAATATCTTTATTTATCATGACACTATAACAAAATTGAATTAAAACCAACAAGCAGGGCTTGGCTAACCTGGTACTAGGCTGGGTCACTTTAAAGAATAATTTGGAAGTTTTGATGAATAGATTAAAGAATAACACACTGTCCACTACTGGTACACAAATTTCAATGAAAATCCAGTAGTGGACAGTGTGGTATAGCGTATCATAGTTTAAGGTTTTGTTCACTTTTTAAGTGTGTATTTGTTTGATTATATTATAACACAAGTGATTATATTAGTATTGATTATATTAGTATAACACAAGTGTTATACCAATTGTGGTCACTTCTGTATTTTTACAAATAAATGGATTTTGATTTGATTTGATTTGGTCATAGCCGCCCACCCATCAGGGTTTTTGGTAATTTTATAATTTTTCACCGTAATAACTTCAATAGTTGTTCATTTGGTCTACCTTCACAATTTTAAATATATTTAGTATAAAAAAGACACATGGAAAAACAAAATAACAAGTTTACTGCTAAACCGTACGTCTATTACAAGTCTCAAATGATCCTAAATAAATTCTTATAATAGAAATAATAAAATGGTAAAACATTAAATAAAAATGCAATTCTCTAATAATGTTTTTAAGTTATCTTCATTTATTGTGTTAAACTTTTATGAGCCATTTGCCAGTAATATTGTGCAAAATTGTAAATATGTGTGTTTATTGTTTGAAAAACATTAATATATTTATTCAAATAATCGTATAAATCTATTTTTCACAAAAATTTGCATGTAACGTAAAGAAAATGAGGAAAAAGCTCACTGGAACAAGCTTCTATCCACTACTGGTACATGCTCTTTTTTAACCGTCCACCTCTGGAACATGTGCATTACTTTATGTTATCGGTTCATACAATGGTTATTTTATGCTAAAACCTACGTATACTGAAATAATTTACAAACAAAATTTAACCAGCTTTCACCTTGATCCATTAAAATCATTGTAGGGTTTCAAATTTACGGACAATTCGGTGTCAAACTCCTTGCTCCTTTTCTATTACTGGTGCGTTAACCTTATTTATTTATTTCATAAAGAGGGTATAGCTTAAACTTGACATTTATGTACATTCAATCAAAATCACGTTCACCTCAACCCAGGAAAATTACTTTTTTTTGTCTTAAAACAAGTTTAAAAATTGCAAAATAAAACATGACAATATGAACAAAAAAAAATAGATCGCTAGCAATGGAGCCAATAATGCCGTTCAATGGCCAAAGATACCGACCAAACATCATAATATTGTGAAACTTCTAAGCAAATTGCGAATAGTGAGTCTTAAAGTGTTTGGTCTAGTATTATTGGCACATTTGGAGACCTTGGGTTATTAACTCATTGTCAATCGGGAATTGGATTGATTTAACTCTACCTCAGGGGTCACTTAAAAGCAATTTTTTGTATTAAAATTATTTTTAGAGAGTTTGTAAATTTTAATAAGTAATACTTTCACAGTGATTCAAACACTTTGTAACCCAAATACCTTGAGCAAACTAATATGTATTTGGATTAACATTGCCTGTAGCTTACAACTGATCAACAAGTGACACCTTCACTGATAAAAACCAAAATTTAGTCTGAAGAATTAAATTACCGTGACCCTAAAAACTGTGCTAAATCTTAAATACTTTAAAATTGTATCATAATCAGGAGCAAGGAGCAGGAGCACGATAAAAATGCAAAGGAAAACTTGATAAAAAATTCAGGACTACAGGAATACACAAATTTTATCATCAGTGCAAATTTAACACAAAATTAAGAGTAAGAAGTGTGTATAAGGTAGTTATATATATACAATATTTCTTAAGCAAGGTATAAGTCACGCCACATAAGTTGACGAATGGCCAAAAACAGCGAGGGGCCGTATGGCGAGAGGAGGAGAGGGGGTACTTTTCCAAAAACATTGAGCTTACGTTACATGCATTTTTTTATAGAACAGCTGATTATCCAATCATTTTAACTGCATAGTATAGTGAAAATTCATTCGTCAAGTTACGTGGCGAGGGTTATAGAGGAAAGAGTTTAAGAATAAACAAAATTGAACACAATATAACACAAAACTAAAAGTGTCATAAGATTATCAACTCTGATCAAGATAGGTGACACGTCTGTAAAATTTATAAAGATATGACAATAATAGAAAAATACATAACCTTTTAAACTACAAAACATGTCAACTACCCCAGCGAAATGAAATTGGGTTTTACCAGCAATGTTGTCATCTTTAGATTTCAGCACTGACTAACAGAAAACAAGAGATGTGTAGACCTTTTACATTTTACTATATCTGAGATCTGGCTTTACTTTTTTTTGTATCGGCCAAGTTTCAGCAGTGCAGCTATAAGCCTGAGCTACCTCAAAGTTAAAACGTCTTATAACGTAAAATAAGATTGCAAGTTAAAAACTGTGATAAATTTTTCAATGGAATGACAAGTGTTATAATACAGATATTTGTTGGTTTTTTTGGGCCTCTCTTATTAATAATTTAAATAGGCCAATTTAAGTTGGGCCAATCCATAAGTGTAGCAAAGTACACTTAGTAGTTGGTTTAGTATTGTTCATTAATAATACAACCCGCACAGAAAAAGGTTAATATTTTCTAGTATGTGCAATTATTGGAGCACATTCTAAAGTTCAGATCTGTTATTCAATATAAACCACACTAACTATCCATCTAGAGCGGTCATTAGAACTGTGGAGATTTTTAACTTAAGTGAACAATAGACGGCTGAGTTAAAAAAAAACAAATCTTCGCTCTCTCACTTCAGCACACTGAATAAAAACCTTTCACATCAATTTTGTGATGATATCAATCCACGTTTGCCCCTGTAAAAAATACCTCTGGACAATCCTCTTATATTGGCCTATTTCAAGATATTAACTTATATTTGACGATATGTGATTGGTCTGCAACGTAGCAATAATGAGAAAAATTGAATGCAATTATAAAGTTAGGTTACAATACCTTATTATGTCTAAACTAAATCCAGGAGACATGAATATAGGTCTAAAAATGAAATGTTGAGTTAGTTGTCAGTGGGCTAAAATTTAATGGTGGTGACTTATCAGTTTTCATAGGATCTATCACAAGGCATAGAAGTCCTAGAGGAAATCCTCGTCGCGATTCCTCTACCACAAATAACAGATAAATAAACAATTTTGAAAGATACTTTTCCTTACCACTATTGAGTGAGCCGGTGTAAGTTTTTCCAATCGAGAAAGAAATGAAGATGGCAATTTCACATAGTCACGAGAAGTTGGCTCAATATTAAGCCTTTCATCTATCGATTTATGAAATGCCCATTTGAGCTTGCTTACGAAATCCAACTCAAACTTTAGAGACTTGTTATAAATATCACGTCGCAAGTCACAAGTTCTGTTTTTGACGATGGCATCACTGTGTAAGCGGAATGATACCATCTCAGCGTAGTTGATGAAGACGAATGTAGTTACTAAAGCTCCAACAGAAGAAAATGTTGCAGGAAATGTAAAAAGTAACTGTGAATTGATGTAATTATAAATTTGAGTCGTTCCACTAAAGCATACAGCTAAGTAGTTTTTGATAATAGCCCAATTATAGTCACAAATAGGTCTGTGACAGGGGAGTCGAAATTGTAAAAACTTGAGTTCTATTACACTGTACACAACACAGTAAACAGAATCCAAACCCGCCAACTCTTGAACAATCACTATTACATCTTGGCAGAATTTTGAGCAAATAAACCGTCTGAAAGTACCACCATTAGGGCATAACTCTAGTTTCAGCTGTGACGCCTTCTCTACATCCCAAATATGAAGCCCTCTTCCTACCATAAGAAGAACATATTGCCAACAGCAACATTAGCGAAGAACCATTTCGGATCTCCACCATCATCAATATAAAACGTGTGCTTGACAGTCAAGTCGTATGCATCCAAATCCACTTGAATAGCTTGAGCAACATTATTTCTCCGTATTACAAACAAGTCACTCCTGACTTCAATAGTCTTGTAGTCATTCCCAAACAATTCTTCATCGAGATCAATCCGTGCCACACGGACCGGAGAGCCTCCACTGGTATCCATTAATACAATAAAGCCGGTGTAACATATTATCAAAAGATCATTCGTTAAGAAGAAAAATGACTGAACTTTTCTTTCACAACCTATTTTAACATAATTTCCACTTCCTCGGATCCAGTTCTTCAAGAGATGAACTTTGCGCATGTAGGCCATTCTCCGATGGCCGATAGGGTTCAAGGTAGTGTTCTTGGCTTCAGGACTCTCAAACTTGGGCTCGATGCGGCAGGGAGTTGTCCTCAGGTGATCATCTGTCATCTCATCACAAAACGGTCTCCATACCTGCACAATTATTGCACAATATCTGGTAAAACGCTTTATTTCAAAGGAACTTTCACAACATTTTAAAATGGGCGACCAATTCAAGACTCTTTTACTAACTGGTTAATGAATGTGATTAAAGTTTGAATTGTGTAAAAAACAGCTCAATACAACTTGAAGGTCTATAGAATTTCAATAAAAATGTGTATGAAATGTATTTCCCAGTTTTTAATCTCTATATATTAATAGGCAAGCGTGTTTCTTTTCCTCCTTTTTTCTCAGCTTCTGTTCATCGTAGGGGAACTCCGCATATACCATTAGAACGGTATTGTGTTGTAGATGAGCAGAATCACATTATAATTCACATCGGTCCCCATGGCTTTGCCCTACTGGCTTTCAAAGTTTCAATGTTAATCTAATGGGGGAAGGATAACTCATTGAGTCATTAGACAGCTGGTGTAATAACAAATGCTAGCAAATCAGGAAGAACAGATGCTTTAGTCATGAAACATTTTAAAACTAATTGGCTCAAGATCAACTGAATGTTTGGTCGAATTTAGACCAGTGGGCGATCTCTAGTATTCTTTATTACTTCAAGGGTTACAATAGCACATCTTAGAAGTTTTTTTAGCTATTTTGATTTTGATGTTATAATAAAAAAACAATTATTGTAAAATAGTCTATATCTATAAAAGAGAAAGAGCATGTTGCCTATGGACTTTAAATCCGCTCGACAGATTATAATGAAACTTTCAGG
Organism: Neoaliturus tenellus; assembly: GCA_030545055.2. Lineage (NCBI taxonomy): Eukaryota > Metazoa > Arthropoda > Insecta > Hemiptera > Cicadellidae > Neoaliturus > Neoaliturus tenellus. The sequence continues at coordinate 250,111,178 of CM061532.1, forward strand.
CATTATTAAGCAAAAAACATTATTCAAGGATAATTTGTGTGGAGTTTGGTGCAAATATCTGTCCAAAGGGCTCTGACCCAGAGGGCATACAATAGTTTGTAAAAATTCTGAAAATATCTATTTTATCTATTTTTATTGGTTGTTAGGAAACAAATTGAATGAAAAATTCTTATTTTAGGTATCCCAGCATATAAGGATTCTTACATATAAGGTGAGCGTGACAGCGAGTGAACGTAGCGAACAAGCTAAACCTGATGGCGAGTTAGCGTAGCAAACGAGCTTAATTACCTATAAAATAAATTCAATCACTGGGGAAGCCATGAAATAAACAGCTATTCATGTCAAGACGAGAAAAATTAAATCACAGTTTGGCTAATTTGTAAAAGGGGTTTTACATTAGAGTAGATATTTCGAAAGTCAATTATTTAGGAGGAAAACATACAAAAGTATAACTTAAGATCAGACTTTCATTCCTACAATACTAGGCAAGGCTACAAATTAGAGATAAGAAGGGTAAGACTTGAAAAAACAAACAAAAGCTCAGACTGCATGGAGGTGAGAATTTTTAATAAACTGCCAAAAAAAGCTCAATATGTAGAAATAAATAAATTTAAGAGGGTAATGGAGAAATGGCTGAAGGAAATGGCTTTTTATTCAATCAATGCTTACCTTCAGTGTAACATGAGTGATCTGGAAATTTTATTTATGTAAAGTCATAGTATTATGTTTTCTTCTGTCGATGTTTTTGGTAAATGTCATAATGACCTTTTGTGTGATTTCGCTTGGTTTTAAATTTTAAATTGTAATTTTAGATGTTTTGTCAAGATTTTAAAAGTGAAATTGTTTTTAAAATATTGTGTTAAGTTAAATTTTAAATTTTATTTTAGATTTTTTGTGAAGTTTCTAATTTTAAATTGTTATTTTAAATGTTCTGTTAAGTTTTCATATTTTAGATGTTCTGTTAAGTTTTCAATCTTTAAATTGTTATTTACATATTTTGTAGCTTATTTTTATTATGTTTTCAAAAAACTTTAGTTGTTAATACTATATATATTTTTTTAGTGTTTAAGTCAAATAACTCTTTCAACGGATGACGTCTGAATTTTTGCACACTGCTCACCTTTGATTTGTTAATTAAGTTGGATGTTTTTAACTTAGTTAGTTTTCATGCGAACTTTTATTGTTATATTTATTTACTGACAATGTCCAATGCATCAACTTTGTATGCCTTATGACTAATAAAAATCTTGAATCTTGAATCTTTAAACACCTGAAGGGTTACTAAATCCAGATCACAGTACTAAAAATACCTGTTGTGAAACTGCAAATAAAGTGAAAATGTCTTCAAATACAATGAAATTTGTACTATTTTTGTTATGGTCTTTTTATTGAAACCTATAGATATTTAGAAGTATTTTGCATTGTAAAAAAACGGTCAATGAACTCTGTTTTGTGATTAAATGGTAAATAGTTTTTGCGTTTGATTATCTGAACAATTTGATTATTCAAGCCACACCCGGTCACAGTTAGTTTTTTAATCTCTACTGTATTTTTGATAAACAAGAATATGTGTTCAAATATGTTACTGTGGAAATCATGAAAAAATACCTCGTGTTCATATAAGTCTTGCCCTGATTTAATAGCTTTGTTGTACAGAAACCAATAGAGCAACTCACATTTTGCACTCCTTGTTTTCAGGCAAATTCAATGAGGTTAACTATATATAGAGTGCTTATCAGATAGGGAAAAGTGTCCCCTGTTGATTAGCGCCATTTTACCCATGATTCCCGCCGTTTCCTTGGTAACCATTCCTTTATTTACACTTCCCCATCTGTTATTTGCCATTTAACCCACACCTATCCGACGACGATTCTATGGTAACCAAACTCAACAGCCTGTTCACAGACCATCAAATCAAAGTGGTTTTAAAAACAAACAACAAAACAATAAATAATCAGATGTTTTAAAAGTATAAACTGTGATTTTTGAAGCTGGTTGCGACCAATCAGAATAGCTTAAACTGGTAAACAAGGAAACGCATGCCAAGTGTGGGATGATTGCCAAGGAAACGGAGGGAACCGTAGGTAAAATGGCGCCAGTCAACAGGGGACAACACATGGTGAGCACTCTATCTATTTAACCTCGTTGGGCGAATTTTTTTCAATAGTTTCGTAAATCCTAAACTCAGCTGATTGACAACAATGCAGTTTACCTACAATGAAGTACAAAAACAAATCAGGAGTGATGAGTCAACAAGAGAAGTGACAGTGTATGGGTCCTATATGGATCCACAAACGTCACTTCCATATTACTATCTATAGGCAGACTTTTCATGTGAACATTTTGAAGACGTATGCGCCTAAAGTAAAAAGTATCAAGAGGTCAAATGCACATTTTTATGAGAGGCAGAATATGCGCCACTTAAGAAATGTTATCCAAACTTGGAACCAATTAAAAGTTGTTTTGATGATTTAAAGTAACCCGAGGTGCACACATAGTCTTGTTTGTACACTGCTATAAAACACTTAAGAAGTCACTTGTTGAAACATTAAAAAATGTTATGCTACCATAATCTGTTTCATATTATTCGGTTTCTTTATCAGGACAAGACATTTGTGGGCGTTCGGTATTTTAAATTCATGGTATATAGAAGAAAGGCTCTGTAATATACTTAAAACAGTAATGTAAAACGATGTCCTCTAGACATAATCAGTTAGCCTGAATCTTTATAGATTTTCTCGGTTTGGCGAAGCATACAGGACCAACAAACGAAAATGTTTGTTTGATGGTATCATTTTTTACTTTCAGTTATTAGCAATTGTTTACAATAAAACCCCAAAAACTCCACTCAATGTGGCCTGATTTTTAGTGAAAGCATTTTTTCTAAAGGTTTTGAAAGTTTTCTGGAGGCGACATTGCTCTTGCTGTTTGTTGGTCTGTTAACAAGTTTTGCTCTTGTCAAGTTTTATGACTTGTATAATAAATGTGTGAATCAAGCTACATATCTGAGGGTAAATAAAAGCTGTAATAAACATAGATCTCCATGGATAAAAAATATAATTGTTAAAAAGGTAAATGAAAAGAATAGGGTATATAAATTGTTTAAAAAGGATAAGAACAGTTTAGAGTTTCATGATCGATATAAACAACTATCGAGGGAAGTTACAACAATGCTTAGGCAAGCTAAATTAAACTACTGTTCAATTAAAATAGCATCAGCGAGCGGTGATATTAGGCAGTACTGTACTGGCAAGTAGTTAAATCTGTGATACGCACCGAGCGCCAGAGGCCCACTGCTATTGTTGTTAAAGACACTAAGTATGATGTATCGGGCAATGAACAATTTATTGCTGATTCTTTCAACCACTATTTTGTAGATAGTTTAAATGAGCTGGTAATGAATGAATTTGGCGAAGATCTTTTTCCTCTACCTAAGTTATATAATTATGATTGTCTGTTTAATTTAAGTATTTTAACATTAGATGACATGAAAAATGTCATTACTGGTATGAATAATAAAAAGAGTGTCTGTGTTGATGGAATTGGCATTGGGACTATAAAAACAAATATTCAATACTTAGCACCGCCGATTACCTATATGTTTAATTTGTCAGTATGGAGTGGGGTATTTCCTGAGTAATTAAAATTAGCGTGTGTTATACCTGTACAAAAAGCTAATGACAAAAAATAATGGCTAATTAGGCCTATAGACCAATTTGTTTGCTAAATGTTATAAGTAAAATATTTGAGACTTGTGTTCAAAGACAATTAATTATTAGAATATTTCAATGTAAATAACCTCTTTACACCCAGGGGCAAGAGAACGGACTATGCTCTTGTCGACCATATTAGAAGTATAACTACGACATTAGATAAGAGAAAACCCACTGTTGCAACATATATAGATTTTAGCAAAGCGTTTGATGTTGTTGACAGATTTATATTGCTACATAAACTGAAACACTATGGTATTACTGGCAACGCTCTTAAATGGTTTCACTCCTTCTTGACAAAAATACAGCAAATTGTACGAATAAATAATGTGACAAATGGGTTAAAGGTAAATAATCTGGGGGTTCCCCAAGGCAGGGTCCTTGGACCATTAATGTTTGTTTTATAAATAAATAAATATATAAATATATATATATATATATATATATATATATATCAATGATTTATTAGATAAAAATCTTCAATCAGATATATTAGCATATGGTGATGACATTTCAATAGTTACATCAGCAGACACTTTTTTGGCTGCTGAAAATGCAATCAACCAAGATTTAATGGTAATAACAGATTGGGTTAGAGAAAACAAGCTTATCATCAATTCAAACAAAACTAAATCAATAGTTTTTTCTTAAAAAATGCACACAATCGAAAATGAAAAAAAATGCAATCACCTAGGAAGAAATCACGTGTTTAATTTCAGTTTTAAACTGCCAGATCAATAATAATTTGTTAAGGATCATTAATTTTCAATAGAAGTAGAACAGCATACGCAGAGTGCATTTTTTAAAGTAAAGATTAAAAGTAAAGGGAAATGTAAATGGGCTATCTTATTTTAATTTTCACAGTCCCAATTACAACAATACCAATGCAGAAGGTAATAGAGTACTAAGTATATAATGGTGTTAGGTGTTTTTTGTTTTCTATTTAAAAATGAATAAATGGCCTAAATACTTAAAAGAGAAACTTCAAAAAGCTTGCTGTTACACGGTGTATTATCATTTATGTCAATATTTGATTAGGTATTCAATATTTTTTATTTAGATTTAGGATTATATAAAAGGATTGATTTTTAAAGGCTAATGTGCGTACATCAATAATATTGTTAACTAAGGTTTTTCATTATTGTTTTTATGACCATGGTTTTAGTTTGCTAAATAATGTTAACATCATCACAATTTTTTTAATAGTAATCCATTATACTTGACATGACAAATCAACAAGAACACTAGAAAGGTCATAAAAGGCAATGTTGATAGGTTCTGCTAGCACACATTTTATTGCACATAATGAAATAAATAAACAAAACAAAAAATCTTTTCACAATTTCATATTCAAATATATTGTTATTTTAATTATTACATACTCAAATAATAAAAAAGCAAGTTTATATTTTGTTTTATGTAGCTCCTAAGTTTATAAATTTATTATGGTTATGAAAGTGACTTTTTGTTAGAGTGTCATTAAAAATATAAAATTAAATATTGAAAATTATACCATGATTTAATTTATTTATAGTACAATTTATTTGATTTATTTAAGATAATTGTTAGTAACCTTTAAATATAACAAGCACATTTTTCTCACATTTGAGCATGAGCTGGTATTTCAGGATGGATCCACTACTCTTATCAGGAGTATTATTGCATTATCTGTTGTTGATAACAGTTTTGGACAGCAGGAGTATTGTGGGCCTGGCATGTTGCACTCAGCGGAAAAACACTTTTAAAATAAACTTTTCTTCATTTTTTCTTTCAGTATTATTGATTTTATTTTTGACCTACTAAGTAGTAATTTGCTGAATGGAAGATATAGATAATATAATAGATAATTATAGAAAAATAGAATGTGTCACAATTGAAAATATGCTTAAATTAAATTCATTCTTTCCAGAAAAGCAAACACTGAAAATTATATATTTAAATATACGCAGCTTCAGAAAAAATTTTGACCCTTATTTGGTTTATTTGGCTAGTTTAAAATTTGAATTTACTTTCATTATTTTGGGGGAGACTTGGCTGGGGGGGGATGTAGGGGGGGTTGCGCTTGAGTGTTACAAAGTATTTAACACTGATAATGTGAGAAACCAAAACGATGGTGTGTTAGTGTATGTGAGAGAGGATGTGAGTGTGTGTGAATGTCGAAGCTTGGAGCTGGGGGATGTGTTTGGTCTGAGCATTGACTTTAACTTTCATAACAAAAAATGTAATCTTTTGACAGTTTACCGCACACATGACAGTGATCTCGACAACTTTACAGCTGCATTAAACCAGCACTACAGACACATAGACAGAGGCAAAACACACTTGTTTATTGGTGATGTAAATGCTAATTTACTAATTACAGACAACAAAACTGAACGTTACTTGGACACCTTGTATGAAGCTGGTTTTACATGTGGCATTACAAAACCAACCAGAGAAGTGGGTGACACTAAATCCTGTATTGACCACATTTTTATTAGACATTATGATTACAGTAATGTGCGCTCAGGAGTTATAAAAACTGAGATCACTGACCACTACTCAGTCTTTCTGGAAATAGATTTCAATTACAAAAAAAAAAAAAAATAAATAAAATAAAGTTGGGATAGGGAAGTTTTTATTTATTGATAGGGAAGCATTGGTGAACTTAGTATCAGAATGTGATTGGTCTGTGGTAACTAGTGCTGCTGGTTCAAATAATGTTGCTACACATTTTTTAGCTTTAATTGAAGAATGTGTCAAAAGTGCTACAAGAAATGGTATTAAAATGCATTCACGTTTAAAAAAAATTAAGCCATGGATTACGGAGGAGTTAGTAAGGGGTATTAGGGAGCGTGATAGATTAAGTAAATTAGTAAAAAAACAACCCTTCAACCCACTATTAAGAGATCAATTTGTAAGATATAGAAATAACTTAAATAATCAAATTAGAGTAACGAAGCAACAGTTTTATAGAAGAAAAATTATCGAAGTTCAAAACAATGCAAAGAAATTTTGGAAAATATTAAACAAATTGGCAGGGAGGGGCACCAAAAAAGAAACTTTTCCACTAGACCAATTTACTGCTGACTGGCCTAAAATTCCTGACGTTGACGATTATCGCCAACGGGTCGCTGACGAATTTAATGAGTACTTTGCACAGGTTGGTGACAACCTGGCACGTGCCATAGACTCAAGTGGCCCACCTGTTGTCGATGACACTTCTCACACCTTGAACTGTACCTTTACTTTACAAACAATTACTGAATTTGAATTACATCGACATGTCAACAGTTTGCGGGGTGGCTCAGCTCCAGGTTATGACTGCATATCGGCTGACTTTTTATAAAAATACTATACTATTTTACGGAACTCTCTACTTCACATAATAAACGAGAGCATACGCACTGGAGAGTTTCCTGATGCCTTTAAAATTGCTAAGGTCATCCCTCTCTACAAATCTAATGATATAAAGAATATGTCTAATTTTCGTCCTATCTCTTTGCTGAGTGTGTCAGCAAAGTCCTTGAGAGAGTTGTAAAGACCCAATTATGTTCATATCTAAATGATAACAAAATATTAACCGATTCTCAATATGGTTTTAGGAGGAATAAAAATATAACAGATGCTCTATCCTATACTCTTATACGAGCAATGTTTGCTTGTTTGCACAATTATCTCAAAAACGGCTCCGACGATTTCCTTCAAATTTTGGAATAAACTTAGTTTTACCTTAAAAATACGATTGAGATGGGTCTCGCCCCCAGGGAAAATCTAATTTTGCTAAAAATTAAAGTTTAAAATTACAAAATTTTAACATTGGGCTTATGGGTTGCCATGTTGGCAACGAATTAACAACATATAAACAAGAAGTACATTCAGAACTTCACATCACCTGTTCCTTCTTTTCCTATACTTTCACACTTTAAAGTAAATGAATGAATTCAAACAGATGATAATTGACATTTCACCGAGCAACGCTCGGTCCTCCTGGTACTTTGACTTAAACAAGGACATTAATCTTGCAATAACAAAAGGGAACAAGTGTTTAATAATTTTCTTAGACTTGGCCAAGGCTTTTGATTCTGTGGATAGGAATATATTAATAAACAAATTACAGTTAATAGGCATAAAAAATCAATCTTTAAACTGGTTTAAATCTTACTTAACTGGAAGAAAGCAATATGTAACAATAAATGGAATAGATAGCAAAAGGGAGCTAGTTAATTATGGAGTAATTCAAGGGAGCAATTTGGGACCTTTACTCTTCTTAATACAGTAGACTCCCTCTTAACCGGCCACTTTGGGACCAGGATGCGGCCGGATAATGAATTGGCCGGTTAAACCGATGTTCATTTAAGAACGCCAACCCACAATTTTATATGCCCTAAATATAATTATTACTTGCAAAACGACCTTAAATACATTACGGTATATGATTTATAGCTAACATCCGACACCCATGAAATCCACAATAAACCTTCACTATTATAATAATAATTCGTTTCTTTATTGTGGTCTACTCAACAGTAGGTCCCAACACATTTACTTCCAGTGGCATTCACTTCCGTCCAGGACGTTACATTTTGAGACGTCAATATGAAATAAATTTGAATTGAACGTTATATTAGATAAGAAAACTACGTTTCCGGCGAAACGCGGCCGGTTAAAGCGATGTTTCAGATAAAACAATGACCGGTTAAAAAGATGTTATTTTGTGTCAGGGTAGGCCGGTTAAAGCGGAGACCGGTTAAAAGGTGGCCGGTTAAGAGGGAGTCTACTGTATACATAAATAATATTGCTAAAATAAATATTATGGGTAAACTTTTTTTATTTGCAGATGACTCAGCTATTTTTGTGGAGGGGAAGGATTGGAAAACAGTTTTACAAATTGCAGAGAGAGATATTGCATTAGTAAAAAAAATGGTTTGATCAGAATAAACTAACATTGAATGTGTCCAAAACTAAATTTTTACCTATCTCTCTCAGGGACAGAGGAGGCACACTCTGCAATGCCATCACTCTCCACTCCTGTGGTGAGCCTCAGAGTGTCACATGTGGGTGCTCAGTTGTAGAGAGGGTTGACAGTTTTAAATACTTGGGAGTATATATTGATAGCAAATTAACCTGGGCTCCTCATATAAGCTACCTGAATAACAAATTAAGGAAAATGATATTTGCATTCCACCAGCTAAGAGAAGTGTTAAATATAAATGAAATTAGAATGGCATATTGTAGTTATGTTCAATCAGTCTTAGAGGGTGGCATTATAGCTTATGGAGGAGCCTATAGTAGCACATTGTCCAAACTTGAAATTACCCAGAAGACTATTTTAAAAGTAGCCTTAAAAAAAGGTAGAAGGTACTCTTCAAATGCGGTGTTCAAAGACATGAATGTACTCGACTTTAGACAGCTTTTTGTTAAAACGTTACTTATTTACATACACAAGTATTCAGACCAACTATTTCAGCCACTTCCACATAACTACACAACAAGGAATGCAAATGCTGGAGTCCAGATTCCACGTTTGTACAGATCATACTCCGAGACAAACCCATTTTACATTTCTCATTTATTATACAGGAACACTCCACAATTCCTGAAAAGATTTGACTCTTTTACTGTAGCAGGATATAAAATCCAGATTAAAAAGTGGTTGATGAACTTGGGGAGACAGAACACTGAAGCACTTATAACATCCGTTTACCGAGAATGAGAATGTAACATAATTTGCCGAAAGCAGTCAGAATGTGTGTGCAGTGTGTGAGTGAGTGAGTGAGTGAGAGAGAGTGTGTGTGTGTGTGTGTACATGGTGGGAGAGGGGGTTCTCCTGGGGGGGTCCGTCAGTCCGTCTTATGTCCATCCATGTCTCCAGTACTGCTGCCAAAAACCATCAAAATACAATAAAAACCTTTCGGAAAAATACAGGCTCATTCTCACACACAGGCATTAGGTTGCCTATGTGAGAATATTTCCATTATTTGAAATTAAAATATATATATATACATGTTGTGCCACTTAGTTTAGTTTAGAAAATAAGAATATTTTCTATTGTATAAAAAAAAAAAAATTTACGGAAATAAAGAATTTTTTGATTGATTGATTGATTGATTTAAAAATGGGGTCCTTTAAAAAAAACTATCAAAGTAATATAATGAAGAATTGTACATCTTTTTGATAATGGATTTTTTTCTAAATCTATTAATCTAATCTATAGGTAGGTTTACTTTATATTTAAGAAGATTAACGTTTTATTACGTACTGGTGGACTTAGTTTCATTGCTTATCATAATTAAATATTCTATGTTTTATTAATCCACATGCATTATGCACTTGGATTAACTGATAAGATGTAAAAATTGTGATTATTCTTGAAATAAAGAGTTTTTAAATTTGAATTTGAAGTAAGGCAATGGTTAGTGATGGAGCCACGTTTGAAACACCATACCAACTAAGAACATCTTAATATTGTCTGTCAATAAGAACTGTAAATGCACAAGCGGAATTTCGGCTTTTAACTGTGAAGTCCCAAAAAAATTGATGATCGGCCCACAAAAAAACCCTACAAAGCAAATAGTGAATCTTGATGCGCTCACTCTAGCATTACGCCCAGTCCCATAGGGAGACATTTAAAGTTGTTTGGTGTTAGTTATTGGGAGTTCGAGCTTGTGGCGTTTTACTCTACTTCAAGGGTGACCTTAAAGTATATTTTTGTGAGCACAATGGTTTTTACAAGGGGTTTCAATTTAAGCTTCTAAGTAATGAAAATAACTTGAGCAAACTAATATTCAGATTAACAATGTTTGCTTGAAGCAAAATACTGTGGAGAAGAACAGGAAAAAACCATTTAGCCTTTAGATCTATAAATTACTTAAGACCACACCCTAAAAAAACATCCCTACACCTTATATACTTGAAAATATTATCATAATCAGATATTTGATAATAATACAAAGGATTATTAGGTAAAAATATAAAATAAAACCAGGAACAAAGGAATAAACCATTTTTATTATCGATAAATATTTAACACAACATGAAATTTGGTTTAACCAACAATGTTATAATCTTTAAATTTCAGTGCTGAAAAAAGAAATCAAAAGATGTCAAGAACTTAGGTGTGACTATGATGAAAAATGTTACAATGTCAGTGTGCAAAAATTGAATGGTGGTGACTTGTTCATTCAAAGGACCTATCACGAGACAAAAAGTCCCTTGCTCCATAATCTTTAGAGGAAATCTCTAGCACAATTCTCCTACCAAAAGTAATAGAGTAATGGACTTTCACAAAAATTTTTACGCACTATAGCCATCGAGTGAGTCGGTGCAACTTTCAACAATTGAGAAAAATATGGAAATTCCAGTAATAAAGAGTCATCAGAATAACTATAACCATAAAGTTTAATAAATATAGATACAAAAATTGTATATTTGAGTTTGCTTTCTTCTAGAAGCCTGTCTTCATAATTATCAAGCCAAAGTCTTAAAAATGTACTTGGCGATTCATAGACTCTGTATTTGACAATAGCACCTGTTTGCGGATGGAAGGATTGCACCACATCACCATGGTTGAAGATGAATGTGGTTGATAAAGCTCCAACAGAGAAATTTCTTGCTGCAGGAAAAGTAAAAAGTAACTGTGAATTGACGTAGTTGTAAACTTGAACGGCTTCTCTGAAGCTTACAGCTATATAATTTTGAACAATAGCACAATTGTTTTCTGTCAAATATGTGTCAACGGAGAGTCGGAACTGTAAATACTTAAGTTCTGTCACACTGTATACAAAGCAGTAATTCACATATGACCGAAAACCAAGTACTATAACATCTTGACAGTATTTTGAACAAATAATCCCTCTAAAAGTACAAGTACAATCATTAGGACATAACTCGAGTTTCAGCTTTAATGCTTTATCTACATCCCAAACATGAATTCCTCCTCCCACCGCAAGAAGAACATTACCAACAGCAACATAATCTAGGGCGTCTGTTGTTTCAAATCCATCGTCAATTTTAAATGTGTGCTTTACAGTTATGTTATACGCTTCTAAATCCACTTGAATCACTTGAGCAATGTTATTTCTCTGTATCACAAACAAGTCACTCCTGACCTCAATAGTCTCGTAATCATCTTCAAACAATTCTTTATCAAGCTCAAGCCTTGCCACACCGACTGGAGAGGTTCCACTGGTATTCATTAATACAATAAAGCTGATGTAACATATTATCAAAAGATCATTAGTTAAGAAGAAATATTTCTGAATTTGTCCTTCCAAATCAATTTCAAAACAAATGTGATTTCCTTGGATCCAGTTCTTCAAGAGATGAACTTTACGCATGTAGGCCATCCTCCAATGGCCGATGGGAGTCAAGGTTGTGTCCTTGGCTGCAGGGCTCTCAAACTTGGGCTCGATACGGCAGGGAGTGTTCCTCAGGTGCTCAGCTGTCCTCTCACCACAAAACGGTTTCCATACCTGCACAGTATAGTATGAAGCTGCAATGTTATGGAGCTTTCAAAACATTTTAGAATAGCAGACCAATAAAAATAATCTTTTTTAGCAACTAGTTAATAAAACGTGTAAATTGAAATTACAAACAAAATGGTCAAAAAGTAGTACTCTAGGTATACAAAATGTAAATTCTAAAATGTATATGAAATGTAATTCTCAGTGTTACATTAATAGTCTTTATTATTTCAAGAGTTAAAATAGCACATTTGTTTAGGAAGTTTGATTTTGATGTTACAATGAAAACAATAATTATTGTGAAAAATTACAATTTATCATCGACAGTATTGTTGAGATAGTAAAACTAATAACAATTAATTGTAAGGAGTATTACCAGTAGCGGCTAGTGGCCCGTGCGCCTGCACGGGGCGCCAGGGTTTTGGGGGGGGGGGGGTGGCGTGAAGGGAAGGGGGAGTCAGAGAAAGACAGGCGCTTGAAAAATGAAACAATGAAAGGGTAAACGGCACTTTTTATAATGTAAATTAATAGTTTTCCTTAAATTTTATATTTTTATGATGCAAGAAAGAGAGCATGTCAAGACTGGATATTGAAGACTACTTTATAGCTACATATAACGTGTTTTTATTGTCTTCCACAATTGAAGCTTGAGTTCTTGGAATCAGAATGTCGTCATTGCCGTATTGTTATCTGCTCAGATAAAACTTTCGTCTATCCAGGTACATTATTGTCCGGGAATTCCCAATTGTTTCACATCAATGGTATTTTAATATAAATATTTTAGATGTTTGAGCTAAAAAAATTAAAATGCATAGAGAGTTATATTTTTTTTGTCAAGAAAAAATATTGCTTTAAATATTTCCAAATTTATATTTAAAGTTCTGTTAAGTTTTATGAATCGACAGCTAACATATAATGTCCTATTTTGCCTTTTTAATTTTCCAGAGGTAGACCTAACTTTTATTGCTCTAATTTTTTAAATCAAACATTTTAATAAAGTTCTCTTGAGTATATTCTTTTACTATACAGTAAAATAAATCATTAAAATACAATAAAATATAGATTGCGTCTCTGAACTCTTTACCGATCTTTTCATTATTCCTGGCCTTAAGGTAAGCTAAATATCACATTATCAATGGCTTAATTATAACCACACAGCCGCCATTTTGTATTTTTTAAGAATTATTTGTTTGTGAGAGCAGCATGTTAAGTAATAAATTGAAACTTGGAATACAGCTTTGTAAGATAAAAAGTTTTCCTTTTTGTAAACTATTTTTTTACAACACATATTTTCAAATTGGCGGCTGTTTTTAAATCTTTAACTATAAATTGCATCAAAACTACATAAGGTAACAAAACTTATTTTAGGCCAATTATTTTTTTAGGAAATTTAATTTCAAATCCAACCTTATGACAAGTAAGGAAATTAAGCTCAATAGAACCTTTATTCAACCGATTCTAGTCACGGTCACATTGCCCTTTCGGGAGCAGTTTGGGAACACAAGCCATCATTGGGCTGGCGCCGACTGCGCTTTTCGCGAGTCAACCGGCTCAGATAAAGACCTAGAGTCTTCCTCAGATGCGATAACATTTGTATTTAAATCACCCTACCTTGCTTAAAAAATTAAAAAACATTAAAATATAGTGTGTCCCAGAACTCTCAACATACCTTTTCAGGTCGATTTCTTTTACTGATAATTCGCCGAATTTAGAAATAATTTCCTAAAAAAAACTCATAACATATGTAGCTTCATGGCAAAGTTTTTATGTAATTTTAGCTTAAAGATTTGAAACAGCCGCCATTTTAAATATGTGAATTGGGATAAATTAGTCTATTATTTTTCATCAATAGGGCCTTTACCTAAAAAAACTGTATTCCAAGTTTTAATTGATTACAACAACCTGTTATCAAATTAAAAATAATTCTGAAAAATACAAAATGGGTTGTCTTGCTGGCCTAACGGTTAGCGTCTTGGACTTCAGTTCAAGGAGTTACAGGTTCGATCCCCGGGATGCCCACTAACTTTGAGGGGTTTGGACCGCTTGCCCTAAAAGCGTTTCGTATACCCTAAAAAAATGCCAATAGCGTTAGTACTAAAAAAAAAAAAAAAAAAAAAAAAATGGAGGCCGTATAGATAACTATGGAGTTTATATAGATAACTAGGAAACCGTTAATGTGATTTTTTTATTGTCTTTAAGCCAGGAATAATAAGTTACAATGAACATGTTTGGGTGTTTTAACTTTTATTTTACAATAAAATTTTATACTCTAATCCCAATCTCAAACATCATCATGATTAGATTTTAAAAATCTATATGTTAATAGGAAAGTATGATTCTTTTCCCCTTTTTTTCTCAGCTTGTGTACATCATAGGGGAAATCCGTACATACAGTTAAAAAAGGTTGTGTTGTAGATGAGCAGAATCACATTATAATTCCCATCCCCCCCAGGGTTACGCCCTACAGGCTTTCAAAGTTTCAATGTTAATATTATGGGAGAAGGATAATTGATTGAATCATAAAACAGCTGTAATAAAAAAAAATGCTAGCAAATCAGGAAACAGTTTAGTTATAAAACTTTTTAAAACTACAGTATACTCCCTCTTAATTGGCCACCTCAGGACCAAGGCGCGGCCGGATAATGAATTGGTCACAACCTTTTTATATACAAACCTACAATTTTATATACAAAATATATTACTGTACTGAATATAATTTATAACGATCATCTAACAACAATGAAATCCACAACTAAATTAAACATATATAATAACCTAATTCTTTCTCTATTTTAGTCTACTGGGTTTCATGTTCAAACACATTCAATTCCGGTGTCATTCACTTCCGTCCAGGACAGTACATTTTAATTGGTTTGGAACGTCAGTATTATATAATGTGGATTGAATGATAAATAAGAGAACGTTTCCAGTGAAACACGGCCAGTTAAAGCGATGTTGAGATGAAAAATGGCCGGTTAAAGCGGAGACCGATTAAAAGGTGGCCGGTTAAGAGGAAGTCTACTGTAATTGGCTCAAAATCAATGGAATTTCTGGTGGAATTTTGACCAGTGGGCGATCTCCAGTAACTATAAAATACATCACACCACTACTCGATTTATGCAGGTTTGTAGCACGAACCGACCATCACTAGGAATACTTAATGGCAAAACAATGAGTCCAAAGGCAAGAAGAGTTAGTTGTAGACGGTAGACGGTGGAAGATGACGCATGCGCTGCACACCCTAGACTGATGGCAACTCCATGGCAACCACCAAGTCAACGTCGACAAAACATTTTGTCAACCCGTCCTGATGTAATTGCTGGAGATTGAGACCAAATTAAATCATCTCATTTGATAACGCAGTTTTCAATTTATACACTGGTCAGAACAAAAATTTACTGCTAAGAATAATAATTTACTATGGACCATACTTGCAAAGAACTAAGCTATATCCATGTTACTTTAAAATGTTCTTATAGTTGAATATTTGATTAAAATTCAAACGAATGCTTGGTAAAAAATTAATCAACAGTAATTACAAGATAAAGATTATCGTCAATCATCAATGTTTGAAAAGTATAAAAATACAAAACAGGTAAATTACCCTGATTAAATGAAATTGGGTTTTACCATAATGTTAACATATTTAGATTTCAGTGCTGACAAAAAAATAAAAATCAAGAAATGCCCAGACCGTTTACGTTTGACCATAGCTGAGAGCTAGTTTTGCGATTTATTATTCTGCCTATTAGCCAGGTATTTTATTACATATTAAGCAGCGTAGCTATAAGTCTGAACTACCAAGACTTAAAAAACTTCTCTTGGAAAACTTATTGTCATAACTCTATGGACTTTCTGATTATAAATATAAAGAAATCAGCTGATATTATTAATAATTGTTAATCAATGTTTACATAACACTGTTCTGTTTAGTTTGTTTTTCCAGTTTAATATTTCAATCACTTACAAAGTTTAAAAAATGTATTAGGAAACTAAATTAATTAACTTTTCTAAGTTGGTATGAAACTGCTTTAGCTAGGCAAAAGGTGCTGCTACTTATTCATAGGTCCCTCAAACTAAGTGTAAATGCGTTCAATGAAGAGCTGAGCTAAGCAAAACAGCCGTCGGCGTCACGTCAATCAGAATTTTTTTATATTTTCAGGATATTTAATTTTTTATTTCTCCCTTTGCCTCTTGCGTACCACCAGTGGTACGCGTACGACTGGTTGGGAAACACTGGTGTAGTGCATATATAATGTAGAGTAAGTTAATTCAATTCAATTCAAAATATCTTTATTCATTTGTAGTGATATAAATACATGAATAGGTCTAATGTTTGTGGGTATTAAATAGTTATAAAAAAAAATTATTTAGCATAAATCTCAGAATTTAACGAAATAGAAATTATAACCCTTAGCTTAGAATACATAGCTTTGTTGATGAGGTACTGCTTAAGTTTCATTTTAAATTTCTTACTTGAGACCTCGTCTGTTACATCATTGGGTATGTTACTGTAAAATTTTGAACCACCGTATGTAGAATTTTTCTTAAAAAGTTGTAAATTGTGGGCGCTTATTGCCAGGCATTCCCGATTTCTGGTATTGTGTTCATAATTGTTTGTTACCAACCAGTTCTGTATCCTGAAATCTATTTTTTATAGATAAAACTGTAACAAAAACATGCATTCCATAAGCTGTCATTATTTGTTCCGGTTTTAAATAATCCTTTACTAAAGTTCTGGATTTTAAATTACAAATTTATTTTATTGCTTTTTTGCACTATGAAAATGGTATTTAAATTATTGGTTGTTGTTGCACCATACAATGATATTCCAAAGGATATCACTGAATGGATAAATAAATAACTTTCAGAGTTCCTTTTATCACAATAATTTTTAAATTAATGCGTAGAAGCTAGAAGAAATTTTAGTTAGTAATTTTTCAATATGATGGTTCTATTTAAGTGTGTTTTCTATTTCTAATCCTAAAAATTTAATGCTGTCTTTGACTTCAATTTTTTTGTTGATGATGGTAACGTTAGGTAGAGGTACATTTTGGACTGATCAAGTTTAAAAATTTACAGTATTGTTTTTTTTTCAAAATTCAATAGTAAATAATTTAAATTTAAATTTAAATTAATTTAATTTAAATTTAATTAAATTTAATTTTTAATTCATTGAGAGTTGAAGCTGTGATTTTTAAATCACATTACAATAATTATGATTGCTTGTATTTTTATAAGCTTAAAGACAATAAAGTTCTGATTCTGATTCTATGCTAGATTATGCTAAATAATACCTATCTATTAGGTAACTATAGTTCTGTTCATTTCACTAACTATTGTGCTTTCACCAACAAATTGTGCTTTTGAAATGATGTTGATGTCAGGAAAACCTAAGTTTATAAAAAAGGCAACTTAAAATATGTTTAAAAAGTATCATTCTAAGGTGATTTTTTCTAGCAAATTGATTATTTTTAACATCATGCAAATATTAAGTTATTACTTAGTAGGCCTAGCATTTTTAAATAACACTAAGGGCTTGTAGGGGCAAAGGCCCCTAAAAATCCAATTGGTGATGTTATCTTCAAAATTAAGATTCAATTCATCACAACTGAAAAGCTGTAGTGTCACAAGCCGACAAGCTGTAGTGTGAATTTAACAGTTAGATTTTCTTATGAATATTACCTAATCTTGACTAATCTTTTTGGAGGTATCAAATCAGTAATTAACTAATAATCTCCCGTGTATTCAATACTACAGGTACTCTATTTTGTGAGATAAATAAAATTTATTGCACTATTAGACTTCCGGATGCAATAAAATTAGTTTAATATTAAACATGTACACATAGTGAGTTTGTAACTCAATTAAACACAATAGTTCAATACAACATGACAGAATGGTTATTAGCCCATTAATACTGCACACTTCTGTATCCTGGACCCCTGTCTCCCTACTTCCCCCATGTCCCAGTGCCCCAACCCCCACACTTACCCTGTCCCTCGTACCCATTGTGAATCGTGCTTCCTGTACCCATATGCCCCCGTGGCCCCAATACCCCCCAAGCCCCCAAACTCCTGTGCCCTCCATTCTCCTGAGCCACATGCCTGCCATTCTTCCCCGAGGCCCTCTATGTCTCCCATTCCTCCCACGTGTATCCCATGCCCAACTACCTTCCGTGCCCCTGTCATTACCCGTGCTTCATGTATTTCCTACCCCTCCCCCTACTCCCCCATGCCTGTGTGCCCACATGCCCACCCTTCTTCATCGAGGCCCCCATGCTCTTTATGACCCCCATTCCTCCCCCCCATACTCTACTAACCCCCGTGCCACTGACATCTCTAGTGTCCCTTGTGCCTCCATGCCCCGTTGCTTCCCATACCCCCGTGCCTCCATGCCCGCTGTTCCTCCCCATGCCTCCCATACCCCCATGCCTGCCATTTCTCCCCTTGCTCCCGTTCGCCTCTTTGACCCGTGTTTCCTGTACCCCCTATGCCTCATGGCCCGAGTACCCCCCCTGGCCCCATACCCCCATGTCTCTGTGCTCCCAATTACCCGTGCCCACATGTCTGACGTTCTTCCTCTAGGCCCCCATTCTCCCCCTTGCCCCCATCCAAAATAACCCCCGAGCCACTGGCGTCTCTAGTGCCCCTGTGTTCCTAAGGCTCCTTTTATTCACCGCGGCATGTCGCAGCGGGCTGCCGCAGCGATTTTGTAAGTGCATTGCTCTAAATAGGGAAGTTTATTCAGAAATGAGCGGTCTCAGAAGTAGCGATGTGTCGCGGCGTTTTGTAAATTCTGTCGCGTGCACTTAGAAATCGCTGGCGACGAGCGGTTTCTATATGCATTGGTTTGTATTGGGCCGTTTATTCAAAGCGGCAGCCCGCGTTCACTCTCGCAGTGCTGCCAACCCAAGCGGCCTCGAACATCACAACACGTGCTTGCCTTTCTGTCTGAGCGACTACCAAATGTAGTTGGCAGCACTGTTACCCCTTCCACACGACAGCGGTCGACAGCAGCGACTTGTCGCGTGAAAATTAGGCACAGCGATCGGCCGCAGCGACAGCCCGCTGCGACATGCCGCAGTGAATAAAAGGAGCCTAAGCCCATGCCTCCCACACACCCGTGCCTCTATGCTTGCCTTTCCTCCATGTGCCCAGTATGTCCACCCATGCCTCCACTGAGGCTCCCATACCCCCAACCCCCAGTGCCACCGACACCACTCATGCCCTCCAAGAACCCGCACCCTCGTGGCTCTCGTGCCCCCAAGCTCACCATTCCTTCCCGTGCTCTCCTATGCCCCCGCGCCACCTATTTCCCCCATAACTTCCCGTGCCCATATGCCCAGGGATATATTTCCGAATAGGCGGACTAGGCGCGCGCCTAGGGCGGCAAATTTTAGGGGGCGGCAAAATTTGGGGAAAAAATAATTTTAAAATTGGAGTTTTCGTCTTTAAATGTAACTAGTATATGTGTTGCTCGAAATCGAGCAATTAATTTTAATACAATACAAAATGTTACTTTTAACTCTAAATCAATGACATCCGACCAATTCAATATTGTGAATCTCTTTAATCACCAAAAATACACGTGTTTACAGCTGATTATTAACAGATGTCTAAAATGCTTTATTCAATCCCAGTGTTATTTAAATGGGAAATTTTGAGATTTCAATGGTGGATTGCGCCTTTATTTTCAGTTCGACTCTCATAAGTTTTTGGCGGAAACAACTACAGACCAAGCCCTATCCAAAGACACCAAAAACTTGAAAATCGGTTGAAAATTGTAGGAGGAGTTCTCAAGACAAAAAAACCCTTGGCGTATTAAATAAGAATAGATTTAAAAGTATGTTGCATGCCTTAAAAAAAATGTTTATCAAATAATTTTGAGAACGACAATACGGCTATTTAAAATATTTTCATTAAGTATAAAATTATTCAAGAGCATCTTAACGGTAAGGCTTCGGTCTACGTGAGCTCGAATGCCGCCTCATACGGCCGCGGCCATAGCGCTAGGCGAGTTTTGTGGATGCAGAGGTTTACGGGAATCATGTTTTAAAATTAAATCATTAAGATAAAGATCGACTCTTAACTTTTTCTAAAAGTAGAAAGAAGGATCTTGTGTTCTTTGGTTTTAGAATTTGTAAATAAAATTTATAATTTCTGTTATGTCTAAAATCAACTGTTTTTCTCGATGCAAATGCAAGGTTTTTTTTAAGAATCCTGTTATCTTCTTCTAAATGCAGCCTATAGCTATAACTAAGGTGTCCATTAAAGAAGAATTACGGTGCTAATTTTCCTTGGTTACACTTATATAATCTCACTTTGGTAGTTTCATTAAAACTTATGGAAAACTCCAGTAAAAAATCTAGAAAAACAGGTGATTTTAGATAGTTATAGCTGAAATTATAAATTTGATTAAAAAATTCTAAAGCTAGAGAAGACGAGATCCGTCTTTATACTTTCAGGAAAAAGTTAAGAGTCAATCTCTATCATAATTAGTTAATTTTAAAAACACGATTCCCGTAAACCTGTGCAGCCAACAAACTCGCCTAGAGCTACGGCCGCGAGGCGGCATTCGGTAACGTCGCGTCGTTCGGGCTCGGGTAGACCGGAGCCTTAAAAACTATCAAACTAAAGTAAATCATTTACTCACTACACTGCTGTACTGAGTTTTCCGTGCCGCCCTTTTCCTATTGGTCTGGCGAACGTAATGTCGTGTCGTTGCTCGCTGCACAGAAAAAGGAAAAAAAATCGTTTCCTTTTTCTGTGCTCGCGGTCGTGGGCGTGGGCTTTCGCTACACCCTCCCGTGTTTCCCTCGTACAACGCCACTTTTTTATGCTTACTTCGTTGGCAGTGGCAGCGTCAGGCCTCAATGCTAATTGCGAATGTAAACATTGTGGTGTGTAGTATGTAGCCTATACTTCAATTGTGTTTTATACCAACTTGTAACGCATAATTGTGAGTTAAAGTGTTTAATTTAAATAGTTGTCTCCAAGTACAGTATGAATTTCCAGTAATACTCAATGGACTTAACTACAGTTATTGATTCATTTTGCTAGATTAAAATGAAGGAGAAAAGTGTGAAGTAACTCCAACTAGCCACATTTCATATTATTCTTTTAAGTGAAAGTACTTAATTTTTTCGTTTTTATTAATTTAGTTTCTTGTAAATAAACCCGTTTTGTAAATACAAATATTTTATTTTTCAAAGACATCTTATCTTTACACGTCTATCCAGTGTATTTAATGTTCAATAAAATTAATAGTTAAGAGTTAAGAGCCCTTGTATGGACATTTTCATGTGCCGATTTCGAGCTGTGAAACGCGATTATGACTTCTAATTGGTCATAACAATGTTGCGCATTCCAGCATGTATCCAATGAGACTCACTTTTTGAATGAAGACGGTGCAACAAATACACTCTTAAAAAATGCTCAACATGTAGTATGTTTGTTGATGCATTTTAGAATGCAATTACTTATTACTTTTCTACAAAATCAGCTGACACGGCATGCGAGGTCGGGGAGTGCGCTGACAAGTTTGGGGGGGGGGGGGCGGCGGAAAACTTCGCTGCCTAGAGGCGGCAAATACTTAAATACGTCCCTGCATATGCCCCTCCCCCACCCGTCCCTTGAGCTATAAAATTGTAGTCTCTTTTTGTCTATACGTTCAATGAAGTTAATCGTTTGACATATTGTTCGTTTTCATACACTGTCACTTACAGGAAAAGCTCCGTGTGTTTACGGATTAACGGGCAAATTGTTTCCGTATGACCTTTGTAAAGAAAGAAGAAGAGAATGAATAAAAAACCAAATATTACTTATACGAAGGTTATCCAACATTAGTAGTTTATATAATGTGATTCAGTCTAAAATAATCAACTAATAATAAAACGATTCAATTCTAACTAATATATTGGCCAAGGTTTAAGCAGTGTGGATTTGTATATTCTGTATAGTTAAAATATTATTTTCTGGGGAGACTCCCACCCTAACACAGAAGTTTTTGCGCTTCTCTTGGGTGTGTATTATTTCTTTTCAATTAATTAAATTTGTCTGGTACCAACTTTAAGTTACTTGTAAGTTAATTTTATGTTATTTATAATTGAAGTGCCTTAAACTTACATGTTACATTTATGTACTGTTTCAAGAGAAATAAAGATTATTATTATTATTATTATTATTAACATATTAACTAAACTACATGCACTGATAAAGACAATAGTAACAATTATATCAACCATACCACGGCTAAGTCACTTTTAACTGCGGTATATACAGCATACAAAATCATAATAACATAGATGGGGCCACGAAGAAGCAATCTACTGTGGATCCGTAATTTTTCCATGACTATTGGTGTTTTCCTTTTTTATAAAGCCTTACTTATTTAAATATGTTATTAACTGGTTATCTTAACTCAAAATATCTTCTCAATAACTAGCTGAGTTTATCATAAAAATATTTACTGGAACATCTGCTTAATCACCCGTGTAAATCTAAAATCTTCTTTCCATTAGATTTACAATGGAACTTCAAGGTCCAAGAGGGCGAAGACTAGGTAACGTTTTATGATTCTGGTATTTTTTCCTTACGTCCTTGGTCCTCAAGCTTTAAAATGAGCAATAATACGTTACCCTATCATTCTTCTAACTCGGGGGACCGATTTGCTTACGGAATTATATACAGGGTATTTCAGAACTCCCTACCAATATTTTAGGGCATTGTTCCTGGGTTAAAAACATATCTAAATAACATTATTTAAATTGTCCGGAAGTCTTAAGTTACTCACACAGCCGCCATTTTGTTTTTTACACATAATAATTTTTATTTCCGTAACAGATGGTTGTATTCAGATCATATTTGGTATAAATCTTTATCATACCAATGTACATTTCCAAGAAAAAAATTAATTTTTTCCATTGTATATTTTCAAAATGGCGACCATTTTAAATTTTCAAACTCAAATATCTCAAAATCGGTAAATTTTATAAAAATTTTACAAGACACAAAAAAGTTGCCAAATTAAATTACCTAACCAATGGTGCCAAGTTTGTAAGGATCTGACAACAAATAACGGAGTTATTGCGATTTTTCTTCATAAAAACATTGATTTTGCTGTTAAAATGGCCTTATTTGCATTAAATTCAAAGCAAAATCCACGTTTTTATGAAGAAAAATCGTAATAACTCCGTTATTTGTTGTCAAATCCTTACAAACTTGGTACCATTGGTTAGGTATTTTAATTTGGCAACTTTTTTGTGTCTTGTAAAATTTTTATAAAATTTACCTATTTTGAGACATTTGAGTTTGAAAATTTAAAATGGCCGCCATTTTGAAGATATACAATGGAAAAAATTAATTTTTTTTCTTGGGAATGTACATTGGTATGATAAAAATTTATACCAAATATGATCTGAATACAACCATCTGTTACGGAAATAAAAATTATTATGTGTAAAAAACAAAATGGCGGCTGTGTGAGTAACTTAAGACTTCAGGACAATTTAAATATGATATTTAGATATGTTTTTAACCCAGGAACAATGCCCTAAAATATTGGTAGGGAGTTCTGAAACACCCTGTATATACTGTATCATATATCATATTCACAATCAGCAACTACTTCCTTGACCCTAGAGAGGTCGCGTGGCGTTAAAAGTCCCGCCGCATTCCGTTTTTTTGTTTTACTACGCAGTAGGGTGAGGCAGCGCGATGTCGGTCAGTGCATTCTCCCTCCACCTTCCCCTACTCCCACCAGGAAAAATATCGATCGGTCTGCTGCGAGCATTCGATCTGTGCGTACGTTTGTTTGTGGAGCGCAGTTGTTTTGACACCATGCGACCAAATGTGTCGTGCAAATTTTGTTTATTAACCCTCTGAGCGTTATTCGTCGATTTTTTGGCCCAGCTTTACGACCTCCAAGCGTTTGAGTTGATTTTTCGACTTTTTGAAAACGCAACGTAACTTTATAGTGAATGACAAAAACGGACTCATGAAAACTACCGCCGTTACCGGGAGGTTCTAGGCTATCCAAAAACACCCATTTCAAATGATTGGTTGTTTGTAATATGCAATGAAACATCTGGGAAAAAACTTTTACCATCTGCTAACTTTGTAAACAATGAAATAAATTTTTTACCAATTGTTTCAAGGTTATAAATTGTTAAAAGTGTTATAATACTGTTTATTTACATTATTTGAATAAATTAATATGTTTTATCTAGTTTATAACCATAAATATGAGTAGGAGTATAATATTCCTAGCTTGATTTACATGTGTTCTTATGGGATTAGTGTAAGTACCATAGGACATATTTAGTTTTATTCAACATACATTTTTTCAAAAGCTTCTAGCCTATATTAATTATATACGGTATTTTCTTGAACTGCATAAAATTCCAAACAAAATGTATATCTTGGAATTTTTACTATGTGTTTCTAAAATTATTTTTGAGGAGAGCAAAGTTACATAAATATTTTTGTTGTAATTTTTTAATTTTTTACCTATAGCGTAATTTTGGTAACAATAAGTAATGGTGATAATTTTTGTATTTTTAGATAGTCCATTTTATCTACTTTCATATGATATATATACATTTATAGTGCTAGGTCATAAAATATATTTTTTACTAATTTTTATTTGAAAGTATGCAAAACCTTTAAAAAATGCGTAACGCTCCAGGGGTGCTATATTGAAGCTCGGAGGGTTAAGAAATAAATAAATTTCATTTTTCTAAGTGTGATAAAATATTAACTATGTAAATTTTACATTGTCTATGTAAATAAAAATTAATTACAAAAAGATTTGATTACTCTTTTACTGCAATATACCCCCAATTTACTATTTGCGGTCATTTTGACGCCATGCAACCAAATGTGTCGTGCAAAAAATGCGACCTCTCTAGGGTTAATAATATTAGCTATGAATTTAAAAACAAGCAAATGATTTTTAAACTAGCTTTTAATTTATGAAATGTTATATATGAAGAAAAGAAAGAAAGGTATTTGAGAAGTAGTAAGATAGTCACGGGTAGCCACAGCCAAAGTCAGTATTCACAGCCTTGTCTAACTATATATTTTGAGATGGAAAACGGTTTGTTATTTCAAATTTATACAGACTACCAGACTGTTTGTTAATAAGTCTAGATTGAGTTTATAAATAAAGATTGTTTACCATATCGGAACCAAAAATGTCCCTCCATTCTCTGGACACAGCACAACATATTATTATTTCCTTTACTGATAGGTGTTGGGTAATTTCAGCCACCATTTCCATTGGTAGATTCTCCATCATCAACCTGAAACAAATTTTTAAGGTGTTTATAAAATGATGATTTTCAAAATATTTGGTTACTTTTTCATTAATTTTACCTCTTATCAATTTTAAATAAACAAATTTGTGTTTCTCCAAGAATTCCCCCTGTCCACTTTACCAAGGGAGTCTACCAAACTAAATAAACGGTATCAGTTAACTGACACATACTTTCTCCCAACAATATAAAATAAACGGTATCAGATAACTGACACATACTTTCTCCCAACAATATAAAAAAGGGTTAATAGCTTCAAACATTAATGTCTTGATGGCTCAGTTGGATAGCTACCAGCTGAGGAGCGCGAGTTTGACCCTACGCGCGTCTGTGACTTTTAACAACGTACTGCGTTTACCACTAAACGTAAAATTGAATTTTCTCCGCAACCGCTTGACGTAGAGCAATAATTTAAAATACTGAATTATTTAGTTTTTTGAGCTATATTTAATGGTGATAAGTAAAATTTATTTCAAGATAACAGCTATTTTGAAAATCCAAAAAATTGATTTTTTAAACGCTTTTTATTGTATAACTTTTGAAAGCGCATTTTCTCAGAGATGCGGGGGGTGTCATTTTATTCAGCATTTTAATCTTAATAAACCACAAAATTTTCATCAAAATCGTTAGAGCCGTTTTTGAGAAATTTTGATTTTTCACGTTTTTTGAGGGTTTTTGGGGGTAAACTACCCTTAAAAATCAAAAATTTAAAAAATGAAAAAAAACGCCTGGAATTATCGTGGGTTTGGACCTACGTACCAAATTTCACCAAATTCGGACCATTGGGGCATTCTCTAGCTCTGTATACATCCAGACACACACACACACACACACACACACAGACATCACTCCGAAAACCACTTTTTTGGATTTAGGGGGAACCAAAATGGATAAATCCACCAACTCAAATTCGAAAATTTTGACGAAAACAATACTTTCTCCATATACTATGGTATAGGGGGAGAAAGTAAAAGGTGTTAAAAGCCTCAAAACATTAATGTCTTGATGGCTCAGTCGGATAGCTACCAGCTGAGCAGCATGAGACTGACCCTACGCGCGTCTGTGACTTTTAACAACGTACTGCGTTTACCGCTAAACGAAAAATTGAATTTTCTCCGCAACCGCTTGACGTAGAGCAATAATTTAAAATACTGAATTATTTAGTTTTTTGAGCTATATTTAATGGTGATAAGTAAAATTTATTTCAAGATAACAGCTATTTTGAAAATCCAAAAAATTGATTCTTTAAACGCTTTTTATTGTATAATTTTTGAAAGCGCATTTTCTCAGAGATGCGGGGGGTGTCATTTTATTCAGCATTTTAATCTTAATAAACCACAAAATTTTCATCAAAATCGTTAGAGCCGTTTTTGAGAAATTTTGATTTTTCACGTATTTTGAGGGTTTTTGGGGGTAAACTACCCTTAAAAATCAAAAATTTAAAAAATGAAAAAAAAAACGCCTGGAATTATCGTGGGTTACGACCTACGTACCAAATTTCACCAAATTCGGACCATTGGGGCATTCTCTAGCTCTGTATACATCCAGACACACACACACACACACACACACACACACACACACACACACAGACATCACTCCGAAAACCACTTTTTTGGATTTAGAGGGAACCAAAATGGATAAATCCACCAACTCAAATTCGAAAATTTTGACGAAAACAATACTTTCTCCATATACTATGGTATAGGGGGAGAAAGTAAAAGGTGTTAAAAGCCTCAAAACATTAATGTCTTGATGGCTCAGTCGGATAGCTACCAGCTGAGCAGCATGAGACTGACCCTACGCGCGTCTGTGACTTTTAACAACGTACTGCGTTTACCGCTAAACGAAAAATTGAATTTTCTCCGCAACCACTTGACATAGAGCAATAATTTAAAATACTGGATTATTTAGTTTTTGAAGCTTGATTTAATGGTCATAAGTAAAATTTATTTCAAAATAACAGCTTTTTTGAAAATCCAACTAATTGATTTTTGAAACACTTTTCACTCTATAACTTTTCACTCCAGTTGCTATTAGCTGGAGTGACAATTCCAGGCGTTTTTTTCATTTTTTTTTAGTTTTTGATTTTAAGGGTAGTTTACCCCAAAAACCCTCAAAAAACGTGAAAAATCAAAATTTCTCAAAAACAACTAACGATTTTTATGAAAATTTTGTGGTTTATTAAAATGCTGAATAAAATGACCACACCCGCATCTCCGAGAAAATGCCCGTTCAAAAGTTGTAGAGTAAAAAGTGTTTCAAAAATAATTTTTTTGGATTTTCAAAATAGCTATTATCTTGAAATAAATTTTACTTATCACCATTAAATCAAGCTCAAAAAACTAAATAATTCAGTATTTTAAATTATTGCTCTACGTCAATTGGTTGCTGAGAAAATTCAATTTTTTGTTTAGCGGGTAAACGCAGTACGTTGTTAGAAGTCACAGACGCGCATAGGATCAAACGAGCGCTGCTCAGCTGGTAGCTATCCAACTGAGTCATCAAGACATTAATGTTTGAAGCTTTTAACACCTTTTTTATATTGTTGGGAGAAAGTATGTGTCAGTTAACTGATATCGTTTATTTTTAAACCCTACCTCATATATTTGCTCAAAAATATTAAATAAATTCCCTAATAGGATCAAAGATGAACCTAATGAGAATAAATCGAAACAAATGGCTAAAGAATATCTTCTAGATCACGCATTTTATAGCATAAATGAATTCCTATACCCTCCCACACAAAATGAGACATAGGATAGATAGACTGCTGTTTTGTATTTTTTTCCATTTTAATTTATCTTTGATTTTGTTTTACTGTTATACTACTTTAATTCAAGTTAGTTAAATTTATTTTAATGACATTTATCACCTGTTACCATAGCAGAGCTACAATATTTGTAACGTTTTGTGATAATAAATTATTTGATTTGATTTGAAATTTCCGGATTCAGCATATTCTTGTTGAATTTTTTAACTATAGATTAAGCATACCCATTTGGGTATACATGCTATGGACAACATAATTCACAGAGGAGAATATTAAAAATCTCTCACTCTATACTTTCGCTGTCTTGTTGCCATGACGACGATGTACACATTAGACCTTTATCTTCTATCTTCTTATTTCTATAAGGGTTTCGTCTGTTACGTCCCTTTTTCTCTTGACCTACTGAACCGATTTTTAAGATTGAGGTGTCATTTTAAAGCTTAGGATATACCGCAGTGACGAATCGTAATTAAAAAGGTCATATTGTTTTGGGCTTCGCCCCCCTGGCCTATGATTTATTTCTAGAGGGCGCTTTAAAATGTTGACCAACTTTTATTGCAAGTTCTTTAATGTTAATTGTAATTTAACAGCTGATTACCTTAAGATGAATTTTAAAAGCCAGATAGTAAACAAAAATACATCTCTGTCACTTCATAATCAACATTCACGTACTGTAGGTGAGTTTCACTCACATACAGAATCATGAAATGCGCAATTTGCGCACGAGCCACCTTGTAATAAATAAAGTTACCCAAGGAGCAAAATAAGGCAATTGAAGAGGAGGTCATAACAACATTGTAACTTTCATTTTTAGCAAAATTGAGTAATAGGTGAAACAAAGTTGTAAATGTCTTGATACGGGTTTCTGGGAGGTTGGTCCTTCTGCTGATTTTTACTTTTTCCCTCTATACCATAGTATATGGAGAAAGTATTGTTTTCGTAAAAATCTTCGCATTAGGTAAATTGCATTCGTTTTTATAATAAGTTGCCTCAATCTTTTCAAAATTTAAGTTTTCGACAATTCAAAATTAGATTAAGTGATTGGCTAATTGATAATCCGTTTTATTCCATTCAAGAATTTCTGTCACTCCGCATCAACAATCTGTAAGTACGTTAGATCAAGTACTGTGATAAATTAGTATTAAGACTTTGACTTTGTAAATTCCATGACGTGGCCTATTTCATGTATCATGACCAATGGCAATAAAGTTTCTTGATTCTTGATTCTTGATTAGTTTGATGATGATAAGTTATCCATTTTGGAGCCCCCTTTCCCCCTATAAATGTATAAGTATGTGGAGAAAGTATTGGTTTCGTCAAATTTTTAAAATTTGAGTTGTTGGTAAATTTATCCGTTTTGGTGCCCTCTGAGTCCAAAAAAAGGGGTTTACAGAGTGATGTCTGTGTGTGTGTGTGTGTGTCAGGATGTAAACAGAGCTAGAGAATGCCCTAATGGTCCGATTTTAATGAAATTTGGGATATAGGTTCAAACCCACGATAATTCCAGGCATTTTTTTTCATTTTTTTGAATTTTTGATTTTTAACCCTAGATCTGGCGTTCATGTTTGACACCGTTGGCAGAGCCATTTCTGCCTTTTTGTAGTGGTACCATATATTTCGTCACACAGACAAATTGCTTTGGAATAAGTGTACACATATATATATTTTCTGTTTCAAGGATAAATTTACAATAGAATGGTATAAGAAAATATATTTTCAAGCAATGCGTTTAGGCGTAGAAGCAAAAAGTTTGCAAATGTTTGGATTCAGCAAAATATAAATTTTGAAAGCAACCCGCAAGAAATCCAACAAATAATTTTTTTTCACACTTGACCTAAATGTAAAAGTTGTTTGAAATATGATTCCCTACGTAGAA
Source organism: Neoaliturus tenellus (assembly GCA_030545055.2). Taxonomy (NCBI): domain Eukaryota; kingdom Metazoa; phylum Arthropoda; class Insecta; order Hemiptera; family Cicadellidae; genus Neoaliturus; species Neoaliturus tenellus. Next base: position 250,141,299 of record CM061532.1, read on the forward strand.
ATATCATTGTTTTAGAAATACTCCCAAACAAATTTTTTTTATAAAAAAAATTGTTAACACTAAAAAAAAACAAGAAAATTGCACACTTTTTTTATTGTCATATATAACATAGTGGAATGCATCTAGAGTAAATAGATATGATACTGCATGATAGATAAATAACTGATCTTTCAAAAAATATATAATTGTATGGGTTTGAATTGTAAAATGTATGAGTAAATGATGTCAGAATGTAAGACTTCGAATTTTTTGTTACAAAAACCTAATTTTATGAAATTTTCAAAGCAACATAAAATTTATAAAAAAAACCTTATAACAATTCTGAGATATACAAATTGTAGGGAATTTATTCTAATTTTAGGAAATATATAATTATTGTACAAAATATACAACACAAAAAGGTGTACAGGCGAATTTATGATAATGCGTACCGATTTTTACAACCTCAATCATTGACTAGTTTTCCAAGTATTTCACAACTGTATAAAATATTGTAATAAATTGATTTTTTTGTAAAATGTGATGTTGATATTGTAGGAAATATATTGTAGTTTCAAAGAAAGTTACATTTTAGTAGGCCTACATATTATAATGCCTACCGATATTTACGACCACCATTTTGGGCCAAGATGAAGAAGATCGGAGAAATCAGGGTGACCTTTCAGAAGCTCGCAAAACAAAATTTACCGTCGCAACGTGAAGCAAGTCACATCAAAGAAAAGGGCAGTTCTTCTTCTTTCTTTCGCTGTAAATATATTCCAGAAAAAATAATTCTAAAACGTAAATATTACTTGTTTTATAATCGTCTTTTTAGTGACGACCGCCGCTGAGGCCATTGCCGCTCAGGCACAAAAACCTTACTTTATTGAAAAATATTTTCTGCCGTAACTATAATAGATACAAAAAAACTGTCAACAGACAACTCGTAGTCCGAGAAATTTCAGTTTCTATGGTAACACTGGCATTTCACTGTGTTTCGTATTAATTTTTCTGTCGATCGACAAAAACAGCTGTTTATGTGATCACATGACGAATATTTTCGCCGCGACATCAAATGTTGAAATCTCTTGTTATTTCGAACTATGTTTCCCGCTACATAATATTGGCTCAATAGTGTTTTATATATGAATATGAATCCTCAGAACCTCCTCTTTCTAATGGTATAAGATTTATTGTGGTTTAAAACGGGTTTCGTATTTTTATTTTAGAAAGTTCCGACCCATGTCGATATCGTCACAAAAGTGACGATGCCACTGGTAATCGCACTCAAATCGTCACAAAAGTGACAATCGCCAGATCTAGGGTTAAGGGTAGTTTACCCCCAAAAACCTTAAAAAACGTGAAAAATCAAAATTTCTCAAAAACGGCTCTAAGGATTTTGATTAAAATTTTGTGGTTTAGTAAGATTAAAATGCTGAATAAAATGACACCACCTGCATCTCCGGCAAAATGCGCGTTCAAAAGTTATAGAGCAAAATGTGTTAAAAAAACTCAATTTGGATTTGCAAAAACTCGTGCTGCTCACCTGGTTGCTATCCGACTGTTCCATCAAGTCATTAATGTTTTGAGGCTTTTAACACCTTTTCATATTCTTGGTAGAAAGTATGTGTCAGTTATCTAATACCGTTTATTTTATGACGCGAGCGTCAACAACATTGTATCTTGAAAATAGAAAGATGGCTGACAGCAACAGGTTATGTTATCACACAATGCCATTAAAACATCTTAAGAGGGCTAAAAAAACTCGAGTCAACTTATCTAAATCAATAGTTTATGTAAGAAAAAGGAAGAGTGATAAAGGAGAAGCATACATACGGTAACTTACTTCTAGAAATTGACGAGTAACTTATGCGCATTACATCCACCAAGTGGGGTTACGCATGTTAACAACACTGTAACTTCCTAGGCTATGATCATACCACATTAAAATACAGTGTATTGCTACCATAATTTAAACATTATACAGGGTGTTCAGAAAAACCGTTTCAGGAATTCAGGAGGTTATTGCCCACATCAAAATAAGCAAAAAAAATCCTATAAACATAGGTCCTAAAATGCTTTGTTAACCCGCTAGCCGCCATTTTGTTTTTTACACTAAATAATTTTTATTTCCGTAATGGATCATTGTATTAAGTTAATATTTGGCATGAGTATTCATCATAGCAATACGCATTTTCAAGAAAAAAGTTATTTTTTTCCAATGAGTATTTTCAAAATGGCGGCCATTTTAAAATTTTAAACTAAAATATCTCAAAACCGGTAAATTTTATAAAAATGTTACTAGACACAAAAAAGTTGACAAATTTAATTATCTAACCAATGGTACCAAGTTTGTAAGGATCTGACAACAAATAACTGAGTTATTGAAATTTTTCAATTAAAATTAACTTAATTTGCATTACAATGCAAAATCAATGTTTTTATGCATACAAATCTCAATAACTCCGTTATTTGTTGTCGGATCCTTACAAACTTGGTATCATTGGTTAGATAATTACATTTGTCAACTTTTTTGTGTCTAGTAAAATTATTATAAAATTTACCGGTTTTGAGATATTTTAGTTTAAAATTTTAAAATGGCCGCCATTTTGAAAATACACATTGGAAAAAAATAACTTTTTTCATGTAAATACGTATTGCTATGATAGAGGTGCATGCAAAATATTAACTTAATACAATGATCCATTACGAAAATAAAAATTATTTAGTCTAAAAAACAAAATGGCGGCTAGTGGGTTAACGAAGCATTTTAGGACATATGTTTATAGGAACTTTTTTGCTTATTTTGATGTGGGCAATAACCTCCTGAATTCCTGTAACGTTTTTTCCGAACTCCCTGTATAATTTTAACTTATTTATAATCAGGCACGGGTGTCCACAAAATGAACTTCACAAGATTCCCGCATATTTACCGCATTTCACGCCGATATTTCATGTTTTTCCCACCGGTTATACCGCTATTTTGTCAAGTCATATATTTTTCAAAACGTTTATAACAATTAATTCATAATAATTATTATGTGCAAATAGGAACAACCATGTCAAATTTAACCCCGTAGAGGCCCTAATATCATTTTGAAATCATGTGGGGGGGAGCCCTAAAGAACATAAAAAACTATAAGTTATTGGCAAAAACTGTTTCTTAGCGAACACCTATTAGCAAAACGGAACAAAAACATTAAATTTCAACCCCGTAGGATCTATGGTAATTTTAAGGATTGGTGGGGAGGAGCCCAAAAGGATATTTTGCTAAATTGTTTCTTAGTGGGCAACTATGAACAACAAGGAACATCCATGTCAAATTTCAACCCCGGACGCTCTATAAAACTATAGTATTTGCAAATTATGGCAAGCCTAAAGGTGATATTTTGGATACCAAGTTACTTGATGAAATGATATTGCTTTAGGCCTACTCATACTCTTGACCTTTACAAGTTACAAACAAAACTTAAACTTGTGACATTTTTTGTTTTAGGATACCGGTATTTAAGTCATTTCACTTTTTTCTACAGTAGGATTGGGCAATTGCTCGAGGGTTATTGAGAGAATAGTGGCCTAGGCCTCCAACTCTTGGAAAATGCCAAAGTTAGTGGCAAAAGCTGCCACAGCCCAAACATGCAGCAGATGTGTTTATAAGAGGACAGAGCTGATAAAATGTGACTAGATTTTGTACTATCGTACTTAACTTGGCAAACTCACGACTAAATCTACACCAGAAACGATACAGGTATGCAGTGAGAAAGTAATTATTATGTTTATTATGTTTAAAATTAGGTTTATTTTACTTGACCAGTTGTAAAGTTTTTCTTTATTGATATTAAGACGCAGTCTATCCACCAAAAGTGGTCAAAGACGAAGTGATGGTATTTCAAGGTAATGTTAGATATATTAAGAAACTACTTACGTACTGTACGTTATTCCTCTTGTGGCGCAAAATTATTGGGCCTATTCTTCCAAGGACTGTTAACTGTTGGTTTTATTTATGATGTTTTGAATTCAAATCTGACTAGAATCTCAAACTGAAACTGTTAAAACTGTTCGTTGTGGACTACTAGACTAGGACACGACTCGACAACGACAGCGACAGGACAGGACAGGACAGTCTTCTTCTTGGCAGTGCAGCCAAACACACAAAACAAAGACACTTCTCTGTAATTAATTATTGATATAAGCGTATTGCGTTATATAGTTGTTAATTTATTAATTTGTTACATTGTTACAATTCACGTTTTATTGTTAATTACTATAAACTGATGAAATGAACTACGGTATATATATTTGCAGCTATTGTTTTTGTTTGCCATAGAATATTATAGTTTAAAAGTGGTAGATAATTAAGATTCCTGTTAGTCTATACTTATGTAAATATGTAAAATGGTAATTCCGTCGAATAAATCAATAAAAATAACTAAAGAATTGCTGGAGTTTCCGGCCGTTCTTGCTATGGACGAAGAACGCCAGTGCTCGAAGCCGCTGATCGACGCGTAACTGGAGTCCCTGAAAGAGAAAGAACGAAAGAAAAAAAGAACACTACTTTTAACCACAGTATCTAGAATACTTTTAACAACGATGTTAACTATGTATAAAGAGCTACTCACATAGGGAAAATTGTCCCCTGTTGATTGGCGCCATTTTACCCATGATTTCCACCGTTTCCTTGGTAACCAGTCTTTTGTCTACACTTTCCCACCTGTTATTTGCTACATCAGGCCTACCCACACCTGTTTGAAACAAAACCTTGCTATTCTGGTCAACGAGGTTAAATAGATATATAGTGCTCATCAGATAGGGGAAATGTCCCCTTTAGACTGGCGCCATGTTACCCACGATTCCCGCCGTTTCCTTGGTAACTAGTCCTTTGTTTACACTTTCCCAACAGTAATTAACCATTTATTTACCCACACATATCCGACGTTTCCATTGTATTGTAACCAACTTCAATAATAGCCTGCTTAAAGACCATCAAATCAAACTAGTTTAAGACAAACAACAAATAAACATATGTTTTAAAACTATCATCAGAAATTTTTGAAGCTTGTATAGCGACGGTGTAAATTTATCTTTACAACTGATTGACAACATCTGATGAAGGTGGCCTTTTGAATCGTTTAACAAATAGACTACAGAGATAAGGAGATTATACTGATCCCATGTGAAACCATGGTCTACGGAACTACTAAGGAGGCAACTTGTAACAGATATCCGACGTTTCTACCGTAATTATAGCAATAGCCTGTTCACAGACCATCAAATCAAAGTAGTTTTAAAAACAAACATTAAATAATCAGATGTCATAACAGTATAATCTGTGATTTTTGAAGCTGGTTGCGACCAATCATAGAATAGCTATTGAATGTTTAATCCTTGATTGAGAAGAGTGGTAGCACTGACTTACCTATCATATGACTCTTGTACTTCCATGTACGCCCGCACGATATCACACCACACCACCGTCAATATGTTTCCAACACGCCTATGCTATGAGAAGTCTACTCACGGTAGTGTACATAGTCAATGGTTATATCATAAAGAAAGCAACTCAAAATACAGAATACAGATTATAATTTGATATTATATAGAGAAAGTAACTCGATATATTGAGAAAATAGACGATATATTAAGGAAATTTTAAGTCGATATTTCGAGATAATAAGCCAATTAGTCAACATATTATCGATATTGTCACCACAACTAGAAAAAATTAATGAACTTGTCCATCACGCCCTATCAGCTGTTTAGCTAAACAAATGCCTTTATTTTATTTTCATGAATGTCCAGTCGTCCACTCGTTCATATTAGCGCTTCTCGAGTTCCTCGCTCATTGCCTGGAGAACTCTTGAGAAAAAATTTATTAATTGTCTTGTAAATCATTAATGTATTACTTAATTGTTATCAGCACTTAACACTCCAGTTTTGAAAATAGTATTTATAAATATTCTATCGTAACAATTTTTAATATTTAAATCGAAGTATATATAATTGGTAGCATATTTATTTATAGCTAAATTACCTATTCAATTTGTTACAATAAATAAATCGTTACTAAAACAATTTATATTTAAGAAAATGGCTTTGCAATGGAAATAAATAAATAACATTGAATTACAAAAAGTATACAAAAAAAAAGTATAAAATTACGATTTTTACATCATTCTGGCAATATTTTACATTCCTCTTCTAATTATAAATAAAATCGCCATTAAAATTATTTGCAGTTTCTCGTTTGCAACCAGTAGGTAACCATCTCTCACTCCTTTGTGTGTTGTTGCTTCTTTAGTCATTTTCTTATTTCATCTTCTATACTCATACCATCTGATGCTCTTTTTACTGTCTAAGTTATCTCAAACTAATATTAACCATTTATGCCTAGAAATACTCAAACTTGTTGATTGGTTATACAAACCAGTTGTTTCTGTGGCTACAAATAAATGTATAAGGTAAACTAACTGGCTGGTAAGATTTTCAATTAGTCGCTAGATTTTCATATTATAGTATAAAAAATGGTCACTGGTTAAAACTTATGAAACGTATTAAATTTCCTCAGTTTTCTTAGAAAACGGGAATGTATTCCACAAATAATAGATATGATAATTTCAACGGCTAGCTTGCTACCTACATTTAACACTCTTCGTGGGTTAATTAACACTCTTTAATTTGTACATTATTGAAAATAAATTTTAAACCAAATGCCGTGTTGCCGGGTGGAACTGTTTTAACGTTGCAAGAAAATCTCAACACGAACCATGAAAAGGTTTAACTCTACATTTCAAACAAAAATATTAAAAGAATTTTATTTTTTGAGCGGAGCTCCTATAGGCCTACTACACTCTGGCTTTTTATTTACTCGTACTCTTCCTGAACGGCTGGTCCTTACGAAAATTTGCTCGGTCATATTAACCATCTATAGCCTGGTTTACACGGGTCGAGTACAGCGGGCGAGTTACTTGGCCCAGTTACTAGACCCAGCTGTTGTTTTGTATAACTCGCCCTTTACTTGACTCGCCGATCTGTCTACACCAAGCGAGTTGAAGAGCGAGTGTCAACTCGCACACTGACTCGCCTGCTGTACTCGACCCGTGTAAACCAGGCTTATGAGAAGGTATAAATTTTACAATACCTTACATGTATACATGTGGTACATTTTAGGGTATGTTTTGAAGCACAGAAGTGATGGCCAAAATCATGATACTAGGCATAAATGGCAGCTTGACTTGCCCTTCCATAGACTAAGTCTGTCGAAAGACTGGCTTGACAGTGTCTTTGTTTCATTGCTTATCATAATTAAATAATCTATGTTTTATTAATCCACACGTGCATTATGCACTTGGATTAACTGATAAGATGTAAAAATTCTGATTATTCTTGAAATAAAGAGTTTTTTTTTTAATTTGTATTTGAAGTAAGGCAATGGTTAGTGATGGAGCCACGTTTGAAACACCATACCAATTAAAAACATCATTGTCTGTCAATAAGAACTGTAAATGAACAAGCGGAATTTCGGCTTTTAACTGTGAAGTCCCAAACAAATTGATGATCGGCCCACAAAAAAACACTACAAAGCAAATAGTGAATCTTGATGCGCTCACTCTAGCATTACGCCCAGTCCCATAGGGAGACATTTAAAGTTGTTTGGTGTTAGTTATTGGGAGTTCGAGCTTGTGGCGTGTTTTACTATACTTCAAGGGTGACCTTAAAGTAAATTTTTGTAAGCACAATGGTTTTTACAGGGGGTTTCAGTTTAAGCTTCTAAGTAATGAAAATAACTTGAGCAAACTAATATTCAGATTAACAATGTTTGCTTGAAGCAAAATACTGTGGAGCAAGAACAGGGAAAAAACCATTTAGCCTTTAGATCTATAAATTACTTAAGACCACACCCTAAAAAAACTTCCCTACACCTTATATACTTGAAAATATTATCATAATCATATATTTGATAATAATACAAAGGAGTACTTGGTAACAATAAAATAAAACCAGGAACAAAGGAGTAAACCATTTTTATTATCAATAAAAATCAACAAAACATGAAATTTGGTTTAACCAACAATGTTATAATCTTTAAATTTCAGTGCTGACAAAAAGAAATCAAAAGATGTCAAGAACATTTACGTTTGACTATGATGAAAGATGTTACACTGTCAGTGTGCAAAAATTGAATGGTGCTGGTGAATTATTCATTCAAAGGACCTATCACAAGACAAAAAAGTCCCTTGCTCCATAATCTTTAGAGGAAATCTCTAGCACAATTCTCCTGCCAAAAGTAATAGAGTAATGGAGTTTCACGAACATTTCTATGCACTATAGCCATCGAGTGAGTCGGTGCAAGTTTCAACAATTGAGAAAAATATGGAAATTCCAGACCTTCCAAAAAACAGTCATCAGAATAACCATAAATATTAATAAATATAGATACAAAAATTGTGAGTTTGAGTTTGCTTTCTTCTAGAAGTCTGTCTTCATAATTAGCCAGCCAAAGTCTTAAAAATGTACTTGGCGATTCAGAGATTCTGTATTTGACAATAGCACCTGTTTGCGGATGGAAGGATTCCACCACATCACCATGGTTGAAGATGAATGTGGTTGATAAAGCTCCAACAGGGAAAGCAACTCTTGCTGCAGGAAAAGTAAAAAGTAACTGTGAATTGACGTAGTTGTAAACTTGAATGTCTTCTCTAAAGCTTACAGCTATATAGTTAGGAACAATGGCAAAATTTTTTTCTAAAAAATATGTGTCTTCGGAGAGTCGGAATTGTAAAAACTTAAATTCTGTCACACTGTATACAAAGCAGTAATTCACACGTGACCGAAAACCAAGTACTATAACATCTTGGCAGTATTTTGAACAAATAATCCCTCTAAAAGTACAAGTACAATCATTAGGACATAACTCGAGTTTCAGCTTTAATGCTTTATCTACATCCCAAACATGAATTCCTCCTCCCACCGCAAGAAGAACATTACCAACAACAACATAAGCTAGGGGGTTTGTTGTTTCAAATCCATCAATAATTTTAAATGTGTGCTTGACAGTTATGTCATACGCTTCTAAATCCACTTGAATTGCTTGAGCGATGTTATTTCTCTGTATCACAAACAAGTCACTCCTGACCTCAATAGTCTTGTAATCGAGTTCAAACAATTCAAGCTCAAGCCTTGCCACACGGGCTGGAGAGGCTCCACTGGTATTCATTAACACAATAAAGCCAATGTAACATATTATCAAAAGATCATTCGTTAAGAAGAAAAATTTCTGAATTTCTCCTTCACCGACTATTTCAAAACAAATGTGATTTCCTTGGATCCAGTTCTTCAAGAGATGAACTTTACGCATGTAGGCCATCCTCCAATGGCCGATGGGAGTCAAGGTTGTGTCCTTGGCTGCAGGGCTCTCAAACTTGGGCTCGATACGGCAGGGAGTGTTCCTCAGGTGCTCAGCTGTCCTCTCATCACAAAACGGTTTCCATACCTGCACAGTATAAGTATAGTATGAAGCTGCAATGTAATCGAGCTTTCAAAACATTTTAGAATAGTGGACCTGTGAAGGAGAGATTACGCTCCCAAGTGGTAGACGGACCAGTTTGGGGTTCGCTACAGACCAATAAAAATAATCTTTTTTAGCAACTAGTTAATAAAACATGTAAATTGAAATTACGAACAAAATGGTCAAAAAGTAGTACTCTAGGTATACAAAATGTAAATTCTAAAATGTATATGAAATGTAATTCTCAGTGTTACATTAATAGTCTTTATTATTTCAAGAGTTAAAATAGCAAATTTGTTTAGGAAGTTTGATTTTGACGTTACAATGAAAACAATAATTATTGTGAAAAATTACAATTTATCATCGACAGTATTGTTGAGATAGTAAAACTAATAACAATTAATTGTAAGGGGTATTACCAGTAGAGGCTTGTGGCCCGTGCGCCGGCCAGGGGCGCCAGGGGCGCGCCGGTTTTGGGGGGGTGGCGTGAAGGGAAGGGGGAGTCAGAGAAAGACAGGCGCTTTAAAAATCAAACAATGAAAGGGTAAACGGCACTTATAATGTAAATTAATAGTTTTCCTTAAATTTTATATTTTTATGATGCAAGAAAGAGAGCATGTCAAGCCTGGATATTGAAGACTACTTTATAGCTACATATAACGTGTTTTTATTGTCTTCCACAATTGAATCTTGAATTCTTGGAATCAGAATGTCGTCGTTGCCGTATTGTTATCTGCTCAGATAAAACTTTCGTCTATCCAGGTACATTATTGTCCGGGAATTCCCAATTGTTACACATTCCTGGTATTATAAATATTTTAGATGTTTGAGTTAAAAAAAATTAAAATGCATACAGAGTTATATTTTTCTTTTATCAAGAAAAAATATTGCTGTAAATATTTCCAAATTTATATTTAATGTTCTGTTAAGTTTTATGAATCATCGATAGCTAACATACAATGTCCTATTTTGCCTTTTTAATTTTCCAGAGGTAGACCTAACTTTTATTGCTCTAATTTTTTAAATCAAACATTTTAATAAAGTTCTCTTGAGTAAATTCTTTTACTATACAGTAAAATAAATCATTAAAATACAATAAAATATAGATTGTGTCTCTGAACTCTTTACCGATCTTTTCATTATTCCTGGCCTTAAGGTAAGCCAAATATCATATTATCAATGGCTTAATTATAACCACACAGCCGCCATTTTGTATTTTTTAAGAATAATTTGTTTGTGAGAGCAGCATGTTAAGTAATAAATTGAAACTTGGAATACAGCTTTGTAAGATAAAAAGTTTTTCTTTTTGTAAACAATTTTTTTACAACACATATTTTTTAATTGGCGGCTGTTTTTAAATCTTTAACTATAAATTGCATCAAAACTACATAAGGTAACAAAACTTATTTTAGCCCAATTATTTTTTTAGGAAATTTAATTTCAAATCCAACCTTATGACAAGTAAGGAAATTAAGCTCAATACAACCTTTATTCAACCGATTCTAGTCACGGTCACATTGCCCTTTCGGGAGCAGTTTGGGAACACAAGCCATCGTTGGGCTGGCGCCGACTGCGAGTCAACCGGCTCAGATAAAGACATAGACAGAGACATTATATCTCTCTTATATCTCGGCTCAGATAAAGACATTATGACCTAGAGTCTTCCTCAGATGCGATAACATTTGTATTTAAATCACCTACCTTGCTTAAAAAATTAAAAAACATTAAAATATAGTGTGTTCCAGAACTCTCAACATACCTTTTCAGGTCGATTTTTTTACTGATAATTCATCTAATTTAGAAATAAATTTTCTAAAAAAACTCATAACATATGTTTGCTTCATGGCAAAGTTTTTATGTAACTTTAGCTTAAAGATTTGAAACAGCCACCATTTTAAATATGTGAATTGGGATAAATTAGTCTATTATTTTTCATCAATAGGGCCTTTACCTCAAAAAACTGTATTCCAAGTTTTAATTGATTAAAACAACCTGTTATCAAATTAAAAATAATTTTGAAAAATACAAAATGGGTTGTCTTGCTGGCCTAACGGTTAGCGTCTTGGACTGAAGTTCAAGGGGTCACAGGTTCGATCCCCGGGATGCCCACTAACTTTGAGGGGTTTGGACTGCTTGCCCTAAAAGCGTTTCGTATACCCTAAAAAAAATACCAACAGCGTTAGTACGAAAAAAAAAAAAATGGAGGCAGTATAGATAACTATGGAGTTTTGGAAACCGTTAATGTGATTTTTTTTTTATTGTCTTTAAGCCAGGAATAATAAGTTACAATGAACATGTTTGGGTGTTTTAACTTTTATTTTACAATAAAATTTTATACTCTAATCAATCTCAAACATCATCATGATTAGATTTTAACAATCTATACAGGGTGTCCAGCTTCCACCTTTACAAACTTTTCCAGGCTATTAAGCATGCCAAAACAAACAGAAAAATCATATAAACATGTGTCCGGAAATGCTTCGTTAAGCCGCTAGCCGCCATTTTGTTTTTTACACTTAAGAATTTTTATTTCCGTAACGGGATGTTGTATGGGATTCATATTTAGCATGTACCTTAATCACACCAATGCACATTTTTAGAAAAAATATAATTTTTTTCCGATGAATATTTTCAAAATGGCGGCCATTTTAAATTCTTAAACTCAAATATCTCAAAAACCGTAAATCTTATAAAAATGTCACAAGACACAAAAAAGTTGACAAATTAAATTTTTTAAACAGTAACACCAAGTTTGTAAGGATCCAACAACAAATAAGGGAGTAATTGTGGTTTTACTGTACAAAAACACTGATTTTGCACTATGATTAATGCAAATTTAGGTTATTTTAAGCGAAAAATCTCATTAACTCCGTTATTTGTAGTCATATCCTTACAAACTTGGTATCATTGTTTAGATAATTTAATTTGTCAACTTTTTTGTATCTAGTAATATTTTTATAAAATTTACGGTTTTTGAGATATTTGAGTTTAAAAATTTAAAATGGCCGCCATTTTGAAAATATACATAGGAAAAAAAATAATATTTTTTCTAAAAATGAGCATTGGTGTGATTAAGGTACATGCCAAATATGAATTCCATACAACATCCCGTTACGGAAATAAAAATTAAGTGTAAAAAACAAAATGGCGGCTAGCGGCTTAACGAAACATTTCCGGACATATGTTTATATGATTTTTCTGTTTGTTTTGGCATGCTTAATAACCTGGAAAAGTTTGTAAAGGTGGAAGCTGGACACCCTGTATATGTTAATAGGAAAGCATGTTTCTTTTCCCCCTTTTTTTCTCAGCTTGTGAACATCATAGGGGAAATCCGTACATACAGTTAGAAAGGTTGTGTTGTAGATGAGCAGAATCACATTATAATTCCCATCCGTCCTAAGGGGTACGCCCTACAGGCTTTCAAAGTTTCAATGTTAATCTTATGGGAGAAGGATAATTGATTGAATCATAAAACAGCTGTTGTAATAAAAAAATGCTAGCAAATCAGGAAGAACAGACAGTTTAGTTATAGAACTTTTTAAAACTACAGTATACTCCAAGGAGGTTATACTCTAATACTGGAGATGCCACTGATAGGTTAATGATGGCGAAAAAGCGTGCCGGTGATTTTGTTTGGTTGGTAATCATGAAGTACCGTTTTGTCGTTCTTTGATCGGTAGCTAAAAGATATTCGAATCAACGAAATGATTTGAATCTTCTGGGAACAATGAACGAATGAATAAGTACGCTAACCGGCAACCGGTTAAAAACCTAAAACCTAATTTTACTGTTCCCCATGGCAGCATACCTGCATACTCTCCCTATATATATCATAAGGAGAATAGACATTTATTTCCCTATTTATGAGCATGTGATTTTATTTGGTTTACATTTTTATGTGGTAAAAATTAATATTACTAAATTGGAAATTCGCTGAGTACGCAGGACTGCTGCGACGGGGTGTATTTTTTTTTAGGGAAAAATAAGTGAATTTTTTGTGACTTCCATGAACATTAACTAAAATCATTGACTTTAGGTGGATTCGGTGATCTGCTACTATTCGCAAAAAAAATCTTCGGTTGGGGGGTCTTAAAAATTTTGTTAAATATTTACCTAATTTGTTTATGGTTAATTAAGTCTCAAGCATTTCAGTAAAACAATAAAGCCCGCTACAGACGATCAGTTTTAACTGTGAGTTCTAACTGACAGTTAAGACTAACAGTTAAGCCCGCTACAGACGATCAGTTTTATGCAGGATTTGGACTGAGCTCAGACCAAAAAACTGAACTGATGGACTGATGAAATTTCAATAAATCCAACTGACAGATCGAACTGACAGCAGTTCGAACGCACCGTGTGTATGGTCATCTCAGTTTAGTCGCTCAGTCCAGCCATTTGCGCATGCAATTGTTGTGCTCATGCAAATGTGTCTTCCTTCTTAATCAACGGGGATACTAGTGACAGAAGTTCCAAATAGGTCTCCTCGTCCATCCTTAATTATTATGCCACTCCTTCGGATGAAAACGGAGCTCTTTCAAAATATTAACATGTGATTATTGTTCCCTCTTCAACAACCAATCCTTAACCCACATAATTCGCATTCTTCTTCTTTTCCGTCTTTTTACAATCACGCAGACGTTCTTTGTCTGTCATTTTTCAGCGGCAAACAGCTTGTCAACAGACGACACTCAACTGGTGTACCGAGGAAGACTGTCAGATAAAACTGACCGTGTGGAGGCGATTGGAGCCTTCAGTTTTAACTGTCAGTTCAAACTGACAGTTAAGAACTGACAGTTAAAACTGATCGTCTGTAGGGGGCTTAAAACTGATCGTCTGTATGCAAGATTTGGACTGAGCTCAGGCCAAAAAACTGAACTGATGGACTGATAGCAGTCCGAACGTATCGTGTGTATGGTCACCTCAGTTTAGTAGCTCAGTCCAGCCATTTGCGCATGCTCAATGTAGCTCCGCGCACTAGCCAGCCGTCTACCCAGCACAACAACAGACCACTGCTTTGTTTTCATAAGTTCGTTTAGTAACTCTGCTGTCTCGTTTTTTACATTTAACCGTGTTTATTTAGTGATTCTAAATAAACACTGGGCAGACGGCTGGCTAGTGCGCGCAGCTACATTGAGCATGCGCAAATGGCTGGACTGAGCGACTAAACTGAGGTGACCATACACACGATACGTTCGGACTGCTGTCAGTTCGATCTGTCAGTTAGATTTATCAAAATTTCATTAGTCCATCAGTTCAGTTTTTTTTGGCCTGATCTCAGTCCAAATCTTGCATACAGACGATCAGTTTTAACTGTTAGTCTTATCTGTCAGTTAGAACTCACAGTTAAAAGTGATCGTCTAGCGGGCTTAACAGTTCACACCATAACAATTTATTTTGAGGATTGGCTTCAGATTCGTCAAAATGTTAAGTCATAAAATGTTGTTTGTTCTAAGATATGTTTAATAAAAGACACATTTTATTCCTTATTAGTAACAGTGTGAACGTTCAAGCTTAAAGTAGGAAACTATCGTTGAAAAGATTCAATTAATCCGAACAATAAATTAAAGAAATCAGATGAAAAATGTAATAAACTCTATAGATATAGCAATCACCTGAAAGATCTCTTCTATTCGCAGGAAAAATTTTCAAAGGGGGTGTGGGGTTAAAAATTCACCGCGTTGAAGGGTTTAAAATTTCTTGGGTTAGTGTAGGTATGAATTGGGTTATGCATGGGAAGACACTATGGTAACATATAAAATGACATCAAGTTTGTAATTTTCAGATGAAAAAAAAACTCACAGTAATGTGTTTTTAACATTGCTCTTATGGGACAAACTGCCAAAATGACCTGGTTACTGCAGAAAGGAAAAATTTATAAAAAATAATAAAATAAAGTAAAGGAATAATAAATTTTTATTATTAATGCAAATTTAACAAAAAAACAGTACAAAATCTGTATAATGTAGTACAAAATGTGTATAAAGCTATACAAACCATATTTCTTAAGCAAGGTAGATGAAAGAGTTTAAGAATATTAAACAAATTTAACAAGATGTGAGACAAAACAAAATAAGTCTCACAATATTTTCAGCTTTCATTATTAGGTAAATATTATCATAATAGCTGACATGTCTGTAAAATGAGTTATAACAATATGTCAATACTAGGATAAAAAATTCATAAAACTACAAAATATTTCATTTACCCTAGCAAAATGAAATTGGATTTTACCAGCAATTTTGTCAACTTAAATTTCAGTGCTGACTAAAAGAAAATAACAGATGTCCAGACTGTTAGCATTTTACTATAGCGGAGAGCTAGCTTAGCGTTTTTTTTTTCCTTTTTTTCACACACCATTTCAGTTATAAGCCTGAGCTGCCTCAAATTTAAAAACTACAACGTAAAATAATATTGCAATATAAAAACCAACCAGTTGGTTGTGCAGGGTTTCTACAGAATCTCTATTAATTTCTCTGACTTTTCCTTGACTTTCCCAGACCCTTTTGAAATACTTCCCTGAGCAAAATTAACACCGACGTCGAGGCAATTGTGTTGATAATTAAGTGTGGGCAAAGAAACTATTTAATACACTATTTAAACATGATGTTTGACTTAAAAATTTAAGAAAATTATATTCCAGTGGTTCCCAACCTGTACTTTGCATACCCCTTTGTTGGGTATGCAAAGGGTTTTGGCTGGGTGTACACCGGAATTCTCGGTGACAGACCCTAATTGTTTCACATAAAATAGTGCCACCACATGGTGACGAAAAATTCGAGTAAAGTCAATACTGGATAGAACATTGATGTAATTTATGTTAAAAAATAGGAGAAAACAATAATTGTTTTCTGATATTTTTACAATTAACTATTATAATAATTATTTTCCTATTAACACAATTAATTACCAATTTGACTCAAAATACCAGTACAGTAACTTTTTTCTAAAGAAAAATGTTTATCAGAGAGAATGTACTAGTGAACTGCGTTATTATCATTGAACATACCGTACAGAACGAGATGGAAGTCAAGTTCCTGGAGCACGTTCTTTGGCAGAACGTGCCAAAGTACACTTACGTTCTTTGGCAGAACGTAAGTGTATGCAACAAATTGCTATAGTACATTTTATAACATGGTTAGAATTGGTTACATGGTTTTTATTTATAGGTTAGTTGTTATCAAATTGTGATTGAAATCTGGCTCCATAAAAAAAGAAAAAAACTAATAGTTTGCATCTAATTTAAAGAATTAAGTGTAAATGAGAGTACATCCCAGGATTTAGCAGGTAAAATTAATTAATAATGTTGGTTATCAAAAAAAGAAACAAAAATAATCATCGGTTTAGTGTACAAAGTTTTGTATTCAGGAAAGGAGACCCAAATCTTCTAAATGTTAAGTGCAAAAAGCTTAGGAAAGCCAAACATTTTAATGGTTTTTAAATTTAATGTATTTTTTCAAAAGTAAATAAACAGGAAGACTTATGAAGAGCCTTTTGATGTTGATACCAACTACTTTGATAGCTCATTGTAATGCATTTTTGTAAAAACTGGAGTTTGATTTGTTGGTGGTACTTATTCTGTAATTTTCCCTCTCAAAATAGAACACATTATCAATAACAGTTTCCTGACAGCCATAATATAACTTTTACAAGGATAGTCTCATCTAATACAGTTTAATGTGCATAAACTTTTAAGTTTACAAATGTAATAAGTTTCTACCAAAAAACTTATTAAAATTTTATTGTTGATAATTTAAGTAGGCCAATGGAAGTTAGTTGGGCCTTCCATAAGTATAGCAAAGCAACAGTTAGTTAAATATTGCTCATTAATCATACAATGCCCACAGAAAAATGAGCGCACTTTAAAAATCAGATCTGTTATTCAATATGAACCACACTGAGTATGCATGTAAAGACAATTTGGTTTGGTTGGTTTTATGAAACCGCTCATTAGAACTGTAGATATTTTTAACATTGGTGAACAATGAGATGGCTAAAAAAAAAAAAAAAAAAATCTTCGCTCTCCCACTTCAGCACATTGAATAAAAACCTGCCACATCAATTTTGTCCTGCTATCAATCCACTGTTTGCCCCCGTAAAAAAATACCTCTGGACAATCCTTTATATTAGCCTATTTCAAGATGTTAACTTAAATTTAACATTATTGGATTGCAATATCATTATAAAGTAGCAATAACAAAACAAAAATTGAATGTTGGGAAACTTTTCAGAGCGCTTTGAAATTTAAAGTTTGAAATTTGCCAGTGCAAATTTGAATGGGGGTGACTTTTAAGTTATCATAGGATTTAACACAAGGCATGGAAAGTCCTTTGCTCCCTTATCACTAGAGAAAATCCCTAGCTTGAATACTCTACCAAAAATAATAGATTAATAAACGTTTCTGAGAAGGTTTATGCACTACCGCCGTTGAGTGAGCTGGTGTAAGATTTGCTAATCGAGTAATAAATGTAGTTGGCAGTTTCACATAGTCACAAGGCTCAATTTCAAGCCTTTCATTTATCAACTTATGTAATGTCCATTTGTGTTTGACACACTCATGATGCCAAGTATCAATATCACCCTGCGAATCATAATAAGTTCTGGATCTGGCGATGGCACCACTGTGTGGGTGGAAGGATACCACCTCAAGGCAGTTGTAGAAGATGAATGTAGTTGATAAAGCTCCAACATCAAAAAATTGTTCATGAAAGGTAAAAAGTAACTGAGAGTTGACGTAGTTGTAAACTTTAGTGGTTCCATCAAAGTGTACAGCTAAGTAGTTTTTGATAATAGCCCAATCACAGGCCCAATAAGGCCCGGGATAGAGGAGTCGAAATTGTAAAAACTTTAGTTCTTTTACACTGTATACAACACAGTAACCAGAATCAAAATCCGCCAACTCTTGAACAATCACTATTACATCTTGGCAGAATTTTGAGCAAATAATCTTCCGGAAAGTACCACCATTAGGGCATAACTCTAGTTTCAGCTGTGACGCCTTCTCTACATCCCAAATATGAATCCCTCTTCCTATCATAAGAAGAACATTGCCAACAGCAACATTAGAGAAGTAATCATCCCACCATCTTCCACCATCAACATAAAACGTGTGCTTGACAGTCAAGTCGTACGTTTCCAAATCCACTTGAATAGCTTGAGCAACATTACTTGTCCGTACTACAAACAAGTCACTCCTGACTTCAATAGTCTTGTATCTCTTCCTAAACATATTTTCATCGAGATCAATCCGTGCCACACGGACCGGAGAGCCTCCAAGGGTATCCATTAATTCAATAAAGCCTTTGTAACATATTATCAATAGATCATTCGTTAAGAAGAAAAATGACCAAATCAATTTTTTTTCATAACCTATTTCAACATAATTTTCATTTCCTCTGATCCAGTTCTTCAAGAGATGAACTTTGCGCATGTAGGCCATTCTCCAATGGCCGATAGGACTCAAGGTGGTGTTCTTGGCTTCAGGACTCTCAAACTTGGGTTCAATGCGGCAGGGAGTTGTCCTCAGGTGATCATCTGTCATCTCCTCACAAAACGGTCTCCATACCTGCACAATTATTGCACAATATTTGTTAAAACGCTTTATTTCAAAGGAACTTTCAAAACATTTTAAAATGGGCGATCAATTCAAGACTCTTTTACTAACTGGTTAATGAATGTGATTAAAGTTTGAATTATGTAAAAAATGGCTCAATACAAGTTCTAGGTCTAGAATATAAAAATGGATAAGAAATGTAATTCCCAGTGTTTAATATTCTTTATTACTTCAAGGGTTACAATAGCAATACTAGAAATTTTTTGGTAGTTTGATTTTGTTATAATAAAATACCCCCGTCGCGGCAGACCTGCGTACTCAGCGAATTTCCAATGCAATTTTGGTATATTTTCTATTTCCCCATAAAACCCATGGGAATGAGAGTATGTAGGTTTGCCGTCATATGGGTTTTGTTGGTAAATATAAGTTAAACCCTACCTAGTGATTGTACATACCAAATTTTATAAGGCTATGGTGTTCTTTTTATTTTCCCCATAAACCCTATAGGGGTGAATACGTAGGTTTGCCGCCATATATGGGTTTTCTAAGCAAATATAAGTTAAACGCTTTCTAATGAATGTACATACCAAATTTTATCAAAATATGTCAATAAATAAGCAAGATAGAAGGTTTTGTTGATTTCCCATAAGAATAACATGAAAACATACTTTTTGGATTTTCTCCATAACCATTTCAACAATTCAAAATACTAGATTGTTTGTTTTTTTAAGCTCTTTTAAATGGTTTAAGTTAAAATTGTTGAATTTTCTAAATAAAAGTGAAAAAAGCCAAAATTCCATTTTTAACCCTTTTGAAACCCCATAAGACCCCGTTCCCATGGTCCGATCATTCTGGTTCGCGAACTCAACCTAGTAGACGCTGGCTTACACCCCTGTACCAAATTTCATCAAAATCGGAGGTTCCGTTCAAAAGTTATCGTGGTCACGGACACACATATATATATATATATATATATATATATATATATATATATATATATATATATATATATATAGAACGAAGAAACTAAGCTATAGAACGAAGAACAACTCATTCAGAATGATACAAAACACCCGGCAAAAACATGAGAAGAAAACAAATGTAAATAATTACGACAAAGCCGGAGTCTATCAAATTTCAAGTGGTACGTGCGATAAGATATATATTGGACAAACGAAGAGAAACTTCACTACTCGGTATAAAGAACATATTCAAGCTTATAATTCAAGAAATATGACGTCCATGAAATCGAACTATGCAGACCAGCTTTTAAAAGCAAAACATAAATACACAAATATTAATGACGATGTGATAATACTTGACTATGAAAATAACAAAGACCGATTAAATGTTAAAGAAGATTTTTCATATATATACAAAACAAAAAATGGCCAGACAAACTACTTAACACAACGCATGTAAATCAAGAAAATGCTATTTTTAAGA
Organism: Neoaliturus tenellus; assembly: GCA_030545055.2. Taxonomy (NCBI): domain Eukaryota; kingdom Metazoa; phylum Arthropoda; class Insecta; order Hemiptera; family Cicadellidae; genus Neoaliturus; species Neoaliturus tenellus. The sequence goes on from CM061532.1 coordinate 250,161,779, forward strand.
AGATTTATCAGATCAAGTATGAAAATCAATAATTGAATTTTTTACTCTATGGAACATAGAGTATAAAATTCTTACGATCGAGTTTAAATTTCACTTAGGTGAATTTTAGACCCCCAAAAGGCTTTTTTATTACTAATTTGATTTCAATGAAATTCTCAGGTTAGATTTTAAGTATTTTAAACTAGGTAATAAACTATAATCGAGCCATTATTTTCAAGTATTAAAAAAGCTTATTTTCCGGGATTTTTGACAGAACTTTAGTTGTTTAGGCTACATGATTTGACCAATAAATGTAGTTGCTATGATCAGTTTATATTCCCCATTCCCCCATCGCAGCTGAGTTGTCGCTGTGTATGCTGAAAACAATATAACCTCTTCAGATTTGTTTACATCTGCTCGCCGTTATGTTACGTTTTTAAATAAAATTTAATTGATATTTTGACAGACATATTTGTTAAATGAAATAGATCAACACCGATGTATACTTGTCGAAGTTATAAATTATGCCAAAAGATAGGCATGTTGTGGAATGAATTGCTATCGAACGGAATTATGCGATTAACTAATTTATGGGATACATCTAATATTTGGAAAAAGATTTAAATGGAACAAGTAATAATTAGAAAGTGTTGTGCCATTGTAGCTTCTGTCTCAGGTAAGAAAATATGCATTAAGTGTTAAGTAAGCGTAATTCTACAATACTTACATAACTTGATTTTTATTAATTTGCAATCATGGATTTTAAATTGTATTGTTTTTTCGCTCTACAATCTATTTACCTTTAATATTATAAGCATAATTATTATTAAGTTACTTGCTTGTTTTGAGGTCTTAGCTAAAATCATTGTATGTATTTATTTGTAGGCTAGGCCTAGGATGTACGCCGCGCCGGTTGACTTCGGACGGTTAGATGACGTTCCACTCTTCACATTCGAGGAGATGGAAACCTCCGTTCTCTCCCTAAAGAGCAACAAGGCTCCTGACCCGGACGGATTCCCAGCGAGGCTTTAAAGAAAGTATTTTCAATTAATGCTGACTTGTTGTTGAAAATGTACAACGCCTGTTTGGTAGAAGGGGTGTTTCCGGCCCCCTGGAAAACCGCCAGACTTGCACTCATCAGCAAGGGCAAAGGTGATCCCGAGCTGCCGTCGTCCCTAGTGATGTAAAACGCCCTGGCGTTTAAATCTCAGGGCAAATGCCCAGGGCATTTGCCCAAATAACCGCCCAAAATCCATAAGTGCCGGGCGTTTATCCAGTTAAAGGCTAATAAACCTGATTAATGGAAATTAAATTGAACACTACTCTTCTAGTCAACTTTTTAAACCTCTACATTAAATATTTACATAATAGCCTATATTAAAAAAAAAAAAAAAAAATTACTTGTATAATTTTAATTATATTGGTAGAAAGTCAGTACTAGAGAGTCAACACTTTTCTTTTGTCAACAAGAGGAAATAATTTAGACTGAAAATAACTTCATAGGTTTATTTTTATTTAAAAAATCTGGCTAATGTAATAGAACTAATTTACATTTGAGTAGACCAGTGGCAAAAGTCGTTAATTCCATTTTTTTTCAATATTGAGATTTTAGTTGCTATGGAAACGTCATGTTGACAGCTATCGTTTCCAGCCAATATAAATGTGCAAAACCTGTTATATCTGAGTTGAAATCAACATTGAAATACGTGCCAATTTCCAAAAGCTGTTAAATCCTCCAAGGCTACAGATACAAATCCAACTACCATGTTAAATCGACATTTTAGCCTGGATTTAAAATGTCGTTAAATCCAACTACCATGTTTTCAGTTTCTAAAGCTGTTAAATCAAAATCATTTAAATGGCTGCTTCAAACAAACAGATGCAAACGCTGTTATTTCCATGTTTTAACTGTTCCTCTAACATAGATTTTGATTTCATTTATTTGCTTACTCTATGGGGCTTATTCAGTATTCCCAACAAATCTATCTCTATGTAAATCATTTTAATTTTGTTATTGACAGTCTGTTGTTTGGGGTTTGTTTTGATTGAAGCAGTTGCATTGAAGCATGCAGTTTTATACTATCTGACACAGATGCCCTGCTTTTAACAGGTTTTGCATCTTGAGCCTAAACAAAAATGGCCTCTCATGCGGTTATTTCCATTTACAGATGCAAAACCTGTTAAAATGAAACTATTTAAGTAAATAACTCAATTAACTAATTGTTGTAATTATAGAGCCTATAATAAAGTAAAAAAGCCTATTTTTACAAAATTTTTAAAAAAAAAATCTAAGGTTCTGCCTCAATAAACATTATTTTAATCAGTTTTTCTGGATTTCCCTACAATTTTGAAATCTGGATTTAACGACTTTTGCCACTGGCTTACTCATTTGTTTATTACACACAATGAATCAGTCTTAACTTAACAGTTGTAAGGTTGTAATTTGGTTCCGGTTGGGTTTGTGAAAATTGCTTAGAATGCAAAGCCCTTTAAAATGATGTATCATATGATGTAGGCCAATGCAGTTTCCCACAAGACTTTCTTTAGAGACGTCCCTAGTGGAGGTCGTCAGGAAAACTGCAATAGGCTACATCATATGATACATCATTTTAAAGTACTCTGCATTCTGAGCAATTTGCCACAAACCCGACCTCAAAAGGTAGAGTTGATTGGGAGTTATTGCATTTTTTTTTGTTTTCAGCTGTATGATTTTAAATTTTAATACAAAGTTTGATCACCTGCTATTTTTTACTCGGTCATTCTTTTGAGATCGGGTTTGCGGCTTGTTCTCCAGTCCCAAAGACCTTTAATTTGATGTACATATTGACATACGCTTACATTTAAGATTTTCTTCTTACTCCTTGTGGACCGTCCCCCCTTCGAGATCCAAGGACACTAAGTACTTTAGGAAGTAGTCTTAGTCACTCAAAATCAATATGCAACGTTTTAGTTTTGTTACTTAAATACTTTTAAAAATATTAAATCGTCTCCAGACTTTTTTCCCACCCTGTATATGAATAAAAATAATTTTATAGGTGCTTTTTTATGTTAGGAAATTTACATAGTGGTTAAAAAGCACTTGTTTTACTAACAAAACCTTAATACTCAACTTTAAATTTAATTAATTAGTCATTATAAATTTATCTTATGCACATATTTATGAATTACAGAGTAGAAACCTGCTTAATCAGTAAATAAGATTTTATATAACAATTTAGAAAAATATTTATTTAAAATACCACACTGAAAATATTACAGGTTTTATTGTATTGCGCCTTAAACTGAACTTTTTATAAACGCCCAGTTTTGGGCGCTTAAAATCGCTTTGGGCAAATGCCCGGGCAAATGCCCATTTATAAACGACCCGCCCACTGGGCATTTGCCCGGCCCACATCACTAGTCGTCCCACAGGCCTTTTTGCATGTTGGACACGGCTGGGAAGCTGTCCGAGAAGCTGATCCGTTCCCGCCTGACGTCTGCCGTGGAAGCTGCCGGGTACTTATGCCCCCGTCAGTACGGCTTCAGAAAGGGACGGTCAACGATTGACGCTATCACCGAAGTCCAGAGAGCTGTGAAGAGAGCCGAGAGCCACAACCATTTCTCTCGCTGAGTAGTGCTTCTTGTTACGCTTATGTCAAGAATGCCTTTAACTCGGCGAGGTGGGTCGATATGCTGGATGCGCTTCGCAACACCTTTCGCGTTCCTGCATATCTGTTGCGACTCATCTTGTTGCGGATTATCTCCGCTCTCGAAGCCTGATTTACGACACAAGGGACGGAGTGTGGACGATTGAAGTCACTTCTGGTGCCGCGCAAGATTCAATACTCGGCCAGGATCTCTGGAACGTTGCCTATGACAGCCTCCTGAGGTCGGAGATGCCTGAGGAAACCACTTTGGTTGGGTACGCCGATGATGTCGCAGCTCTCATTGTCGCACACAACGTTGAGCTGACCCAACTAAAGTTGAACCGAGTCATGCGTGTGGTCAACACATGGATGTCCGATCACGGTCTCTCGCTTGCTCTCTGTAAGACGGAGATTGTGATCCTTACGAAGAAGAGGATGGACACCGTCATTCCGTTCCGAGTGGGAAGGGAGGTGGTCCAATCAACTCGTGCTGCTAAGTACTTCGGTATTAAATGGTGGACACCAAGTTAAGCTGGAGGTTTCAGATATTCCGTACGGCGGACAAGGCCGCTAAGGTAGTCACTTATCTTAGTAGGCTGATGGCCAATGTCGGGGTTCCACGATCCAGCAGAAGACGTCTGTTGATGTCCGCGGTTCAGTCCGTGCTTTTTTATGGAGCAGAGGTGTGGGCAGACGCTCTCGATAAAGAGTACTACAGGTTGTGACTCGCCCGGGTTCAACGTCGAGCGGCGCTCGGGGTGTGTTCCACCTACCGGACAGTGTCCGAGCCTGCCGTCCTGGTGGTCGACGGAGTTATCCATGTCAAGCTCTTGGCAGGAGAGAGGAAGGCAATTTATCAGAGACAAGGCGAGATTAAAAAAGAACACGGCAAGAACAGGAGAGCGCTCCAGAACCTTCCAGCAGTGGCAACACAGCTGGGAGCACGACACCCGAGGACGATGGACTGCGCGACTTATCAAGCACGTCCAACCATGGGTGGAACGGCGGCCAATTCTTGACAATTCACGGCTATCTCGGTCGTACCTGAACCGGATGGGCAAGACCGGTTCACCGGACTGCATTTATTGCTCGGGCGTTCCCGACGATGCGGAACACACATTCTTCCGCTGCCCCCGTTGGGAAGGGCCCCACCTGAAGGCCACACAAATTTTTTGGTGCATTTTCACTCGGTGGACTCGGTTTGCCAAAATATCTTGGAGGATGAGGGCAACTGGGATTGTTTATCACAGTTCGTCCGGGGCATCCTCCTGGAAAAGAAACATGATCTGGACCGCGAAGTGGTCCAGATCCCTTGATCGAGTGGCGGGATAAGGAGTGAGCCCCACGGCCATAAGCCAAATTTAGGCCTAGCCTGACGTAATGTGATAAACAACTCCAGGTTAGAATCCTAAAGAGTAGAGGCGAGGCTTTTAAATGGGTAAACCCGTTTTTAGGGGAGCCCCACACTACAGGATTGCCACCTGTGTGCGTAATGCATTTTTTTACCTCTCCCTCAAAAAAAAAAAAAAAAAAATAGCGTCACCTAATAACTCAAAAAGTGAGTAAAAAATTCTTGTACGGGACGGACATCAGAGCGTATTCCTAGTTTATTATAGTTATCACCTAAAGAAGAAATAATTTATTAACCAGAAACCAAACTTAGTCATATAAGTGTAATCATATGATGATAAGATGTTGTTGTATTTAGTTTTAAGGTTATTTATTTATATCGACTTGAAAATGGCCTAAAGAGCCGAAACTAGTTGTCGAATAAATGATTTAATATGAAAAAGGGTACTCAGTTTTTATAATGTACTTAATATTAATAATATTAGTAGCCCTATCAAAAGAATTTCTTGCTTTCCATATATATATATATATATATATATATATATATACATATATATCAATTTGAACGAACAGTGTTTTTGGCTTCTAGGGACCTCAAAACGAAAAAGTATCATGGTCCCCGGCTTAGGTCTTACCGTGACTACTACCGTAATAGCGTATTCCCTATAGGGAAATTCGCTAAAAACAATCTATATATTAATAGGCAAGCATGTTTCGTTTCCTCCTTTTTTTCTCGGCTTGTGTGCAACATGGGAGAAATCCGTGCATACCGTTAGAAAGGTAGTGTCCTGTAGATGAGCAGAATCACATTATTATTCACATTGGTCCCCAGGGCTCCGCCCTACAGGCTTTCAAAATTTCAATGTTACCTTATGGGAGAAGGATAATTGACTGAATCATTAATTAGACAGCTGTTAAGGCTCCAGTCTACCCCAGCCAAAACAACAACAATGCCGAATGCCGCCTCGCGGCCGTAGCGCTAGGCGAGTTTAATGGCTGCAGAGGTTTACGGGGATGGTGTTTCAGAATTAATCAAATAAGATAGAGATTGACTCTTAACTTTTTCTAAAAGTAGAAAAAAGGATCTCGTCGGCTATCTTTTTAGAATTTTAAAATAAAATTTCTAATTTCAGCTATAACTGTCTAAAATCATCTGTTTTTCTCGATTTTTAACTGAAGTTTTCAATTGGTTTTAATGAACTAATTACAAAAGTGTAACAGAGGAAAATTAGTACCGTTATTCTTCTTTAATATGACACCTTATTTATAGCTCTAGGCTTTATTTGGCAGAAGATAACACGATTCTAAAAAACCCTTGCATTTGGGTGCGCGCCAGGGGTAGACTGGACCCTTAATAACAAATGTAAAAAATCAGGAAGAACAGATGATTTAGTTGTAAAACATTTAAAATCTAATTGGCTCAAGATGAACTGATTTTTGGTCGAATATCGACTGGTGGGCAATTCCTATAGTTATTATAAAATAGCCTATATTTATAAAAGAGGAAGTATGTATGTATATATGTTGCCTATGCACTCCGAAACCACTCAACAGATTGTAATGAAACTTTCAGGCATTATCAAGCATTATTCAAAGATGATTTGTGTGGAGTTTGGTGCAAATCTGTCCAAAGAGCTCTGACAAGGAGGGGATACAATAATTTGTAAAAGATCTGAAAATCTTCATTTTATCTATTTTATAGTTGCTAAGAAACAAATTAAATGAAAATTTCTAATTTACGTATCCCAGCGATTCTTATATATAAGGTGAACGAGCTTAGTTACCTATAAAATAAATTTAATCACTGAGAAAGCTGTGACAGGAAACATCTAGCATTGTATACAACTTATCATGTCAAGACAGTAAAAATCAAATCACAGTTTAGGTAGTTTATAATAGGGTTTTACAAAAGATTTGATTGTCCGAAATCCAATTATTTAAACCCCTGAAGGGTTACTAAATTCAGATCACAGTACTAAAAATACCTGTTGTGAAACTGCAAATAAAGTGAAAATGTCTTCAAATACGAAAAATTTGTACTATTTTTATTTTGATCTTTTTATTGAAACCTATAGATTATTTAGAAGTATTTTGCATTAAAAAAACTGTCAATGAACTCTGATCTGTGATTAAATTGTAAATAGTTTTTGTGTTTGATTATCTGTACTATTTGATTATCCAAGCCACACCCGGTCACAGTTAGTTTTTTAATCTCTAATGTATTTTTGATATACAAGAAAATGTGTTCAAATATGTTACTGTGGAAAGCATGAAAAAATACCTCTGTTCATATAAAGTCTTGCCCTGATTTAATAGCTTTGTTGTACAGAAACCAATAGAGAAACACACGTTTTGCACTCCTTGTTTTCAGGCAAATTCAATGAGGTTAACTATATATAAGAGTGCTCATCATATAGGGAGAGTGCCCCCTGTTGATAAGATTTTCAAAACTATATCACTATAATTATCATTATAAAATCACTATATCAAAATTGAATTAAACCAACCCAATGAGTATAAAAATTGTTGGAAACTGTTTTAAAATTGTTTTAATACAATTTCAAAATATTTTGATATAAGTTTGGTATTAAAACAACTTTAATACAAGTTTTTAATAATTTTAAAATTGTTTTAAAACAAGTTTTATAAACTCATATCAATACAAGTTTTAATGACAGTTTAAACACTTTTAAAATTGTTTTAATACAAGTTTATAAACTTATATCAATACAAGTTTTAATAACAGTTTAAACACTTTTAAAATTGTTTTAAAATAATTTTGATATCAGTTATAAAAAACTTGTTTTAATATAAGTTTTCATACGAGCATAAAAATTGTTGGAAACTGTCTTAAAATTGTTTTAATACGATTTCAAAATATTTTGATATAAGTTTGGTATTAAAACAACTGTAATAAAAGTTTTAAATAGTTTTAAAATTGTTTTAATACAAGTTCTATAAACTCACATCAATACAAGTTTTCGTGGCAGTTAAAACACTTTTAAAATTGTTTTAATACAAGTTTATAGACTCATGTCAATTTGTTTAAACACTTTTAAAATTGTTTCAATATTGTTTTAATACAAGTTTATAAACTTATATCAATATAAGTTTTAATAACAGTTTAAACAATTTTGAAATTGTTTAAAAATTATTTTCATATAGTTGTAAAAACTTGTTTTAATATAAGTTTTCATACAAGATTAAACAATTTTAAAACTGTTTACAAACCATTTTAATAGAAGTTTAAAAAGTTATTATACTAACAGTTTGCAAGAATATTGAAATTGAATTGAAACTATTTTAATATTAGTTTTATTTGCTTATTAATAAAAGTTTTAAAAACAGTTTAAAAAATTTTGTTAGAAAATGTTTATATCAGTTTTTAAATTGTTTTAATAACAGTTTTGGAACTCATATAAAATTATCGAACAACAATTTTAAAACTGTTATCAATATAAGCAAATAATTTGCAGCAGACCTGCGTATTCGGCGAATTTCCAACAGAAATTTGGTATTTTTTCTATTTTCCCATAAAAACCATGGGATTGAGTACGTACCCACATAGCACACGTTGTCAATTTGACGTCAAAAAGTGATCAAAGTCGTCAAATTGATTTTAAAGTAAAATATTAGATCAAGTACTTACGTCAAAATGATGTAAAAATTTTGCATTCTTAAATTTAAAAGGTAATGTAATAAATGAAGAAAAAAAATTTCTTTAAGTCTTTTACAACAAGAGAACATTGTTATTTGTTTAAAACAATTGAACTCGTTAAAAACTTGACATCATTTTGATGTAAAAATTATGTAAAGTATTTGATCACACAGTCAAAAGTTTTACATCAACTGAGATAACTGCAATTTGTTAAACATTTACACATGAAACTAACATGTAAGGGAACTCTAGTTTAAGACCTATTTGGGAAGACATAAAAATATATAGGCCACGGGAAATGCGTTTAATTTGATCAACGCAAAGAAACTTGGGTATCAACTGGCCAAGTAGTGTAACAATTATCATGTGAAGCGGAGAGCAGCGTGGCGTAGTTGGTAGGGTCGCGGCTTGGAAACCTAAAGGTCATGAGTTCAAATCCTGCCAGCGGCAAGAACTTTTTGCTGCTTTAAATTGTTTTGATAACAGTTTTAAATTGTTTTGATAACAGTTTTAAATTGTTTTGATAACAGTTTTAAAATGTTTTGATAACAGTTTTCAAATTGTTTTGATAGCAGCTTTAAATAGTTTTGATAACAGTTTTAAAATGTTTTGATAACAGTTTTTAAATTGTTTTTATAACAGTTTTAAACTGTTTTAATAGAAGTTTTAAAATTGTTTTAATACAAGTTTAAACAATTTTAAAATTGTTTTAATAGAGTTTTGAACAATTTTTAACTCGTATTAATACGAAAACGTTGTTGACTGTACTTATATTGATAACAGTTTTAATACGAGTTTGAATCTTATTTTAAAACATTTTTAAACCCATTTTTTTGCTCATTGGGAAAGAGCAAAGCTCGGTTAACCTGGTACTTATAATTAATTTACTTTTAAATTAGTTATCCGTTTAAGAATCTGCAAACCTCCGCCATCTTGATTTTTAGTTCCATAAGAACAATGTTAATTATAGGTGTCTTTAAAACACGTTACCTGGATAATCTTGCATCGGATTCGCATGGAACATGAATATGTTCACCATAATGGTATGGCGGTTCATTTGACAAGGATAATTTTTTGAATAAACCTCCTAAAAATGGTTTAACATGGTTTAAAAGGTAATAATATACATTGTTTTTATTGGTTATTCGAGTGGATGATTTTTTTAATCAATTTTTAATCAAGTCAAATGAAAGACACTATGGTAATATTTAAAATGACATCAAGTTTGTAACTTTCAGATGAAAAACACATGATGAAAAACACAACAAACTCACAGTAATGTGTTTTTAACATTGCTCTTATGGGACAAACTGCCAAAATGGCCCGGGTACTGCAGAAAGGAAAAATTTATAAAAAATGATTAAAGGACAGATTAAAGGAATAATCTATCTATATATAATACGTGATGCCCTTTTTTTGTTAACACTACTCCTCCCTTATTTCTGGACCAATTTTAAAGTTTGAGGTGTCAAAAGAATGGTCTCAAATCGTAGTTTTGCAATAAGGTTTTAGATTTTTGATATTTTAATTCTGAAGCTCACGGGAAGCCATTAAAGTTCGTTTTTTGTCCATAAGATTAACATGGGGAACAATCTATATTGAATTGCAAAATAAAACAGCTGTTGGTAGTAAAACAGACAAACACATGTTAAAAGCTGAATAAAAGAAATTGAACTACTGGTACTGTAATATCAACACAATTTCATTCTTTAATACGAGGAGTGTCTAATGTGGTGTTTTAGCTTTTTCTCAAAATGTAGAGGGTAGATTTTAGTTGAATTTTTTTTATTTACGTGTATTTGGGCACGAGTGTCTAATGTGATGTTTTAGCTTTTTTTAACACATCACTAACCAACAAACACATGTTAAAAGCTAGCTGGATAGAAGCAATTGAACTACTGGTACTAAATAAAACACACAATTCTATACTTAAATATAAGGAGTGTGTACTGTAAGGAACAAATTGTGTGTTTTACCTTATCCTCAAAATGTAGCTGGTAGCTTTTGCTTGAACTTTGTACTTATGTGTATTTGGGCACAAAAATAAGTTTAGTAACTTAACCTCAGAAAAATTAATTTTCCTGTACAAAAACAAGCTTGGAAATTAAAAATTTTGACGTCGTTCTTGTGGGTTATCAGAATGGTATCGAAAGAACAACGAAATTTAACAAAAATTAAAATAGAACATCTAATGTTTGCACATGGGTTTTCAAACTGCTGTGAACCAAGAAAAGGGATAGTTGGTTGTTGGTGTACATTTAATAACCTGTTTACTGTGATATACTGCACGAAAATCTACATCTTTGTTGGTGTGGCACATTTTGGTTTGATGTAGTGTCTATATTTTGGTTTAAGTTTCTCTTTAAAATACAAAACATTCTTGCAAAAATGTTTTGTATTTTAAAGAGAAACTTAAACCAAAATATAGACACTACATCAAACCAAAATGTGCCACACCAACAAAGATGTAGATTTTCGTGTTTTTCTTAATTTAAATTCTTTAATGCAATAAAAAGTTAAGTTTAAGAGGATTTAGTCTGTTATAAATAGTATAGTCGTGTTGGATTATCCTCTATGTCGACTACTAACTTATACATTACGAGAAAACAGCCGCAGTGAGTGCTGCATAGTTCATATAGGACGGGGGAGTTGTAATTAAATATTAATCTTTCTACTGTTGTCATTTACGTATCTAGATCCAACATCTGCGAATTTATTATAAATTTTATATGAGTTTTTAGGCAGAGGCTCTAAGACAAATTGGCATAAGTACTTAAACCTAGCTATTTTGTATATAAAAACACCAAATCTCAACACTATCACAGTGGGAAGTTAGAGAATTATTGATGAAGATCAATTGATAAAATACCAATATGGTGTAATCTGATTTTTGCTACAATTTAGTTTTCATTGAAAGTAACTCGGTAAATTACAATGAACAAGGTTTGATCACCAGGTAATCTGACTAAATGCAGCACATTGCGCTGCACGGGCCCCCTAGTAAATTTTTATTATTAATGCAAATTTCAACACAAAAACAGTACAAAATGTGTATAAAGTAGTGCAAAATGTGTATAAAGTAGTACAAAATGTGTATAAAGCTATACAAACCATATTTCTTAAGCAAGGTAGATGAAAGAGTTTAAAAATAATAAAAAATTTAACATTATGTGAGACAAAACAAAATAAGTGTCATAATATTTTCAGCTTTCATTATGAGGTAAATATTATCATCATAGCTGACATGTCTATAAAATGAGTTATAACGATATGTCAGTAGGCTACTAGAAAAATGCATAAAACCGATAAAACAACAAAATATTTCATCTCCCCTAGCGAAATGAAATTGGGTTTTACCAGCAATGTTGTCAATGCTGACAAAAAGAAAACAACAGTGCTGACTAAAAGAAAACAACGGATGTCCAGACTTTACATTTTACTATAGCGGAGAGGTAGCTTAGCGTTTTCTTTTTTCCACACACAGCAGTTCAGTTATAAGCCTGAGCTGCCTCAAATATAAATACTATAACGTAAAATAATATTGCAATTTAAAAACCAACCAGTTGGTTGTGAAGGGTTTCTACAGAATCTCAATTATTAATTTCCCTGACTTTTCCCTGACTTTTCCCAGACCCTTTTGAAACACTTCCCTGAGCAAAATTCCCAACAACGTCGCGGCAATTGTGCTTTATAATTAAATGTGTGGGCAAAGAAACTATTTAATTCACTATTTAAGCAGTATGTTTGACTTAAAAATTTCAGAAAATTATATGCTGTGGTTTCCAACCTGTACTTTGCATACTCCTTTTTTGGGTAGCCTATGCAAAGGGTTGGCTGGGTGTACACCGGAATTATCGGTGACAGACCCTAACGGTTTCACACATAGTGCCACCACATAGTGACAAAAAATTCGAGTAAAGTCAATGCTGGATAGAACATTGATGTAATTTATGTTAAAAAATAGGAGAAAACAATTAACAATTAACACAATTACCAATTTGACTCAAAATACCAGTACAGTAACTTTTTTCTAAAGAAAAATGTTTATCAGAGAGAATGCACTAGTGAACTGGTTTTTATCATCGGACGTACCGTACAGAACGAGATGGAAGTCAAGTTCCTGGAGCCTTTGGCAGAACGTAAGTGTATGCAACAAATTGCTATAGTACATTTTATTACATGGTTAGAATTGGTTACATAGTTTTTATTTATAGGTTAGTTGTTCTCAAATTGTGATAGAAATCTGGCTCCATAAAAATAGAAAAAAACTAATATTTTGTATCTAATTTAACCCTAGAAGCGGCCATTGCCGGATATCCGGCAATTTCATTTTTGCGAAAATCGTCAATTGCCGGATTCCGGCAATATTGGTCAAATTTTGTTCAACTACTCATTACATGGAAAATGATAAATAAATGTAATAATATTGATACCATTTTAAAGAGGGTATTCCAAACTTTCATTTTCGTATATAATCGAACCTTGTAGCATTAAGAGATCAACGCAATTCGTATTATAATTTGAACGAAATTTAGCGTGCGAACCATTTCCGGCTCGAAAACGGCAAAACGTCTAAAAACATAAGTTTTTAGAAAATTTTTAATTTTTGTATTTTTTTGCCTATCAGAAAGCCGTTGGTATGATTGAAAAGAGCACGAGTTCTTCTTTCATTTCCAGTGATAAACATTTGTCATATGACTTCGGAAAATAGGAAAAATAATTTTTTAAATCAGCTAAAATGTGCGGTGCATAGTTTGGCCAATTTGCCGGAAATACGGCAAATTATAAATCACCTATTAGAACACGTAATAATGAGTTTAGCGTGTTATAAATCATATAATTTTGTTTCTAAGAAAAAGTTATACATATTAGTAGTCATTCCTTCCTCTATGGTGCGTCCGGTGGTCTGTGGAAGAAGACGGAAATAGTTGTATTCCTAGGCCATTTTATCTATTGCCGGTGTGAAGCCTCACGCGTCTCACCCCATATTTTACTTGTATGTATATATTCTTGTTCAGGAAGATATGCACTTCAAATAAATGTACCAGTTATCTTATTATTAAATTGTAAGATAATTATATCAGCTTTTAATAACTAAATTAGGGTTTTTGTCAAGAACAAATTATGTTTTCCTACACATGATAAGTAAAAATAAAAACAGTTATTTTTTGTTCATAAGTGTATTAATACCAAAGAATATATTGTAAAGTTTAGTAAAATAACAAGTCCTTTTTATATTTACCTATACTTTGATTTAATTTCTTTGTGTCAAACACACAACCTAAGTTTATAAATTTTGCCCATTTTACCTATTTTTTATCAATAACTGAGGATAAAAAAATATTTCCAATAAACCAAACACATTTATATGTAGATAAATATATTAAATACAGTTTATTATGCATTAGATCGAGTTTAAATTAAATATTGAGTAGCCTAATTAAAAAATATATTCAAAAAGATTTATAAAATTGATTGTTTGCATTTTGCTAATAATATACTAGCAGCGATTAGTTTGATTTTATGTGATTTAAATGCAATGTTCTTTCGTGAACAAAATGAGTATGCATATTATAGGGTTATCTTGTAAGGTTAAGTCACAGAGAGGGTTTGAAGTAACCTCTGTAGATTTTGCTGGACTACGGCCTGAGGGGTAGATTTTTGTTCTAAATTCGACCCGTGCATCCATTCACTCAAATGTCTTAAGAATTTTTCTTTTTTTTTATTTCCTCATATTTATGTATATTTTCTTGTTCAGAATGATCTGTACTACAAAAATATGTACAATTGATCATATTATCAAGTTGTATAAAAATTATATGAAGCTTTGCGTAACTAAATTAGGTTTTTTGAAAATAAAAATAAAAATTTTAAACACATATAAAGTAAAGAAAAAAATTTTTTATGGTACAAAAACGCATTATTTCCAATAAATATATTGTACAGTTTAGTAATATTGCACATTTACTGTAATATGTATATATTAAAAAAAAATATTTCTAACAAACTAAACATATTTCCACGTAGGGAAATAAATTGCCTATATTTTGTACATCTTCGATTTTCTATATAAAAATCAGTGTTAAAGTTCTAGCACTCTACTTTTGAAAAATATTTCAAAATGTTTCAAAAAATTTGGGTTTTTCACATTTTGTAAAAAACGTACCAACCGGGATTTTATTTAATTTATTTTAGGAATAATCTACGTCTTTTTCCGAACAAAATGAATATGCATATGACTAGGTTATCATTAATAGTTTGGACACTTTTATTTTTTTTAAAACCCTCTGCAAAATGGCCGAAATTGACTGGCCGCTTAGCGCACACGCACTGATTCGGCCTGGCCGCTCCTAGGGTTAAAGAATTAAGTGTAAATGAGAGTACATCCCAGGATTTAGCGTGTAAAGTTAATTAATAATGTTGGTTATCCAAAAAAGAAACTGAAATAATCATGGGTTTGGTGTACGAAGTTTTGAATTCAGGAAAGGAGACCCAAATCCCCTGCATGTTGAGTGCAAAAAGCTTAGAAAAGCCAAACATTTTAATGGTTTTTAAAATGAATGTATTTTTTCAAAAGAAAATAAACAGGAAGAGTTATGAAGAGTCTTTTGACGTTGATACCAACTACTTTGATAGCTCATTGTAATGCATTTGTAAAAACAGGAGTTTGATTTGTTGGTGGTACTCATTCTGTTAACACTCTGTAATTTTGTTAAATAATTTTCCCTCTCAAAAAAGGACACATTATCAAAAACAGTTTCCTGACAGCCATCATATAACTTTTACAAGGATAGTCTCATGTAATACAGTTTAATGCACATAAACTTTTAGGTTTACAAATGTAATAAGTTTTATTACCAAACAACTTATTAAAATTTTAAAAACCAAAATTACTAATATACAAAATACACGATTTATAAAAAATACTGAATAGTGAATCGCATTGAATATAACTTTGTAGTTCGTATATTCATTTGTGGAATCAAGTCATCGTAAAATATGCTTTGGGTCTGAGTTCCCTGACTTTCCCTAACTTCCCCTGACTATAGAAACACTGTGTGATAATTTTTTTCAAGGATTATAACCAGTGTTATAATCCAGATATTTGTTAGGCTTATCTTGTGATTTTATTGTTGATAATTTAAGTAGACCAATGAAAGATAGTTGGGCCTTCCATTAGTATAGCAAAGCAACAGTTAGTTTAATATTGTTCATTAATCGTACAATCCGCATAGAAAAAGGAGCGCACTTTAAAAATCAGATCTGTTATTCAATATGAACCACACTGAGTATGCATGTAAAGACAATTTGGTTTGGTTGGTTTTATGAAACCGCTCATTAGAACTGTAGAGATTTTTAACATTGGTGAACAATGAGATGGCTGACAGAAAGAAAACACAAATCTTCGCTCTCCCACTTCAGCACATTGAATAAAAACCTGCCACATCAATTTTGTCCTGCTATCAATCCACTGTTTGCCCCCGTAAAAAATACCTCTGGACAATCCTCTTATATTAGCCTATTTCAACATATTAGCATAAATTTAACATTATTGGACTGCAATAACATTATACAGTAGCAATAACAAAACAAAAATTGAATGTTGGGACAATTTTTTGTGCGCTTTGAAATTTCAAGTTTGAAATTTGTCAGTGCAAATTTGAATGGGGGTGACTTTTAAGTTATCATAGGATTTAACATGAGGCATGGAAAGTCCTTTGCTCCCTTAACACCAGAGAAAATCCCTAGCTTGAATCCTCTACCAAAAATAATAGATTAATAAACGTTTCCGACGAGAATTGGAATAGCTGTATTTCACTACCGCTTTTGAATGAGCTGGTGTAAGCTTTACATATTGAGTAATAAATGCAGTTGGCAGTTTCACATAGTCAATAAATTTAGTTGGCAGTTTCACATAGTCACGAGGCTCAATTTCAAGCCTTTCATTTATCAACTTATGTAATGTCCATTTGTGTTTGACACACTCATGATGCCAAGTATCAATATCACCCTGCGAATAATAAGTTCTGGATCTGGTGATGGCGCCACTGTGTGGGTGGAAGGATACTATCTCAGCGTGGTTGAGGAAGATGAATGTAGTTGATAAAGCTCTAACAGAACAAAATTGTTCATGAAAGGTAAAAAGTAACTGAGAATTGACGTAGTTGTAAACTTTAGTGGTTCCTCTAAAGCATACAGCTAAGTAGTGTTTGATAATAGCCCAACGATCAGATTGGTCAGAATAATGCCTGTGACAGGGGAGTCGAAATTGTAAAAACTTAAGTTCTTTTACACTGTATACAACACAGTAATCAGAATCCAAACCCGCCAACTCTTGAACAATCACTATTACATCTTGGCAGAATTTTGAGCAAATAATCCGCCGGAAAGTACCACCATTAGGCCATAACTCTAGTTTCAGCTGTGACGCCTTCTCTACATCCCAAATATGAATTCCTCTTCCTATCATAAGAAGAACATTGCCAACAGCAACATTAGCGAATAACCGATTCCGATCTCCACCATCATCAATATAAAACGTGTGCTTGACAGTCAAGTCGTACGTTTCCAAATCCACTTGAATAGCTTGAGCAACGTTACTTCTCCGTATTACAAACAAGTCACTCCTGACTTCAATAGTCTTGTAATTATTCCCAAACAATTTTTCATCGAGATCAATCCGTGCTACACGAACCGGAGAGCCTCCACGGGTATCCATTAATACAATAAAGCCGGTGTAACATATTATCAAAAGATCATTCGTTAAGAAGAAAAATGACTGAATTTTTCCTTCATAACCTATTTCAACATAATTTCCATTTCCTCTGATCCAGTTCTTCAAGAGATGAACTTTGCGCATGTAGGCCATTCTCCAATGGCCGATAGGACTCAAGGTAGTGTTCTTGGCTTCAGGACTCTCAAACTTGGGCTTGATGCGGCAGGGAGTTGTCCTCAGGTGATTATCTGTCATCTCATCACAAAACGGTCTCCATACCTGCACAATTATTGTACAATATCTGGTAAAACGCTTTATTTCAAAGGAACTTTCAAAACATTTTAAAATGGGCGACCAATTCAAGACTCTTTTACTAACTGGTTAATGAATGTGATTAAAGTTTAAATTGTGTAAAAAATGGCTCAATACAAGTTCTAGGTCAAGAATATATAAGAAAAGTAAGAAATATAATTCCCAGTGTTTAATCTCTTATATTAATACGTGAGGGCTGTTTTTTGTGAACAAAACTCCTCCGTTATTTCTGGACCGATTTTAACGTTTAAGGTGTCAAAAGAATGGTCTCAGTTTGTAGTTTTGCATAAAGGTTTTAGATTTTTGATATTTTAATTCTGAAGCCCACCGGAAGCCCTTAAAGTTCGTTTTTTCTCCATAAGATTAACATGGGGAACAATTTTTATTGAATTGCAAGATAAAACAGCTGTTGATTGTAAATTAAACAAATTGTAAATTAAACAAACACATGTTATAAATACCCCCGTCGCAGCAGACCTGCATACTCAGCGAATTTCCAAATTAGTAATATTAATTATGACCAGATAAACCTGTAAACCAAAAATCATTACAAGCTCATAAATAGGGAAATGATGTTTATCTCCTTATGATAAATGTAGGGAAAGAATATGCAGTGTGCTGCCATGGGGAACACTAAAGTAGGTTTTTAGCATAAAAAAATTATTTTGACCATATGAAGCCATACACTAAATTTCATCAATATCTGTCCATTTGCTAAAGGAGTTTGCCTATTCTCCGTATGATTAACATGGGAAAAGAGTATGCAGGTTTGCTGCCATGATAAGCACAAAAACCAAGATTTGTTACTATAAATGGATGAATCTCAACCAATGAAGCTGAATACCAAGTTTCATCCAAAAACATTGGTTAATAAATGAAATATTAACACATCCTTATTCTCCATAAGATTAACAATGGAGACTCAAAATACAACGTACTGTCTTTAGACTTTGTAATATCTCGGTAACCAATGGAGATAGAGCAAAGCTTCAAAATGCTAAATTGTGTGTTTTTTGAGCTAAATCCAATGGTCAAAAATAAAAATTAGAAATTTTTAAAATTACATATGAAAATGCAAAAATCCCATTTTTGGGGTACAAAACCCCCAAAAACTACCCCTTCCGATAGGTCGATATGTCTGGTTACGAACTCATCCTAATAAACGTAGGATTACACATCTCTACCAAATTTGGTGTCGATCGGACCATTTTTACGAGAGTTATCGTGTCTAGGGACACACATATATATATATATATATATATAAATTTTAATGACTATTATTTTTGGTCTCTGGGCACCTAAAAACGAAAAAGTAACATGGTCCCGGGCTTAGGTCTTACCATGAGACCAACGGTAATAGCTTATTCCCTATGGGAAATTCGCTAAAACTAACTGAATAGAAGTTAATTGGCTACTCTGGTACTGAAATATCAAAACAATTTCCTACTTTAATACATGAAGTGTCTATTGTGATACAAATTGTGTGTTTACCTTTTTCCTCAAGTGGTAGACCTTTATTGCTTGAACATTGTATTTGTATGTATTTGGGCACCAAAATAAGTTTAGTAACTAAACCCCAGAAAATTCATTTTTCCTATACAAAAACAGGTTTGGAAATTGAAATTTTTGAAATTCTTATGGGTTGTCAGATTGGTATTGAAACAACAACGAAATTTAACAAAAATTAAAATAGAACACTAAATGTTTGCGCCATGGGTTTTCAACTGCTGTGGACTAGGAAAATGGATAGTTGGTTGTTGGTGTAAATTTAATAACCGGTTTACTGTGATACTATAACAAATTTAATGCAGAATGCTACAAATATTAAAACACCTGTTTAAAAAAGACGATATTTAAAAGTTTTTTACCTCCAGTACAGATACCAAGCTTATTGCAAAAGTGATTTGTATAAGGAGAAATTTTAACTAAAATATGAATGCTACATCAAACCAAATGGGCCAACAAAGATGTAGATTTTCTTAATTTGTAATTTGTTTGTTTAAATTCTGTAATGCTATGTAAATTTAAGATAAAGAGGATTTAGTCCGTTATAAATAGTAGCGTGGTGGCCGTGCGCAAATTGCGCATTTTATGCGATTCTGTATGAGAGAAACTAACCTAAATCTTGGTTATGAAGTGACAGAGATCTATTTTTGTTTACAATCTGACTAAAAAAAAAACCGTCTAAAAGTAATCAGCTGTTAAGTTACAATTCACATAAACATCGTACAATGAAAGTTGGTCAAAATTTTAAAACACCCTCTAGAAATAAATCAAAGGCGAGGGGGTGAAGCCCGAAACAATATGACCTTTTTAATTACAATTTGCATATGCGCTATATCCAAAGCTTTACAATGACACCTCAATCTTAAAAATCGGTTCAGTAGGTTGAGAGAAAAAAGGATGCAACAGACGAAATCCCTTATAGAAATAAGAAGATAATGTAATAGCCTAATTCACTACAAATGGCGCCTACTAACTCATACATTACTAGAAAAAATAACAGCAGCAGTGAGAGCTGCATAGCTCATATAGGACCGGGGAGTTGTAATTAACAATTGATTTTTTTTGTTGATTTTTTCTTTATGTTTTTGTTTGACGAACTATCTACATCCAACATCTGTGAATTTATTCTAAATCTTATTGGAGTTTTTAGGCAGAGGCTCTAAGACAAATCGGCATAAGAACCATTACTTAATTCTAGCTACTTTGGACCTAAAATAACACACCACCAAATCTCAACACTATCGCATTGGGGAAATTGAAGAATTATTGATGAAGATTGATTGATGAAACACCAATATGGTGTAATCTGATTTTCACAACAATTTAAAATTCATTCAAAGTAACTCGGTAAATTACCATGGAGCAAGGTTTGATCACCAGGTACTCTTGACAAATGCAGCGCATTGCGCTGCACGGGCCCCCTAGTATTCTTTATTACTTTAAGGGTTACAATAGCACATATTACAAATTTTTTGATAGTTTGATTTTGTTATAATAAAAAAACAATCTATATATTAATAGGCAAGCATGTTTCGTTTCCTCCTTTTTTCTCGGCTTGTGTGCAACATGGGAGACAATCCGCGCATACCGTTAGAAAGGTAGTGTCCTGTAGATGAGCAGAATCACATTATTATTCACATTGGTCCCCAGGGCTCCGCCCTACAGGGTTCAAAGTTTCAATGTTAACCTTATGGGAGAAGGAAAATTGACTGAATCATTAATTAGACAGCTTTTAAGAGTCTGCACTACCTGCGCCATCTTGGATTTTTAGTCCCATAAGAACAATGTTAAATTCAAAACATTACTGTTGTCTTTGAAACACCATATCTCGATAATCTTACATCAGATTTGCATGAAACTTGAATATGTTCTTCATAAGGGAATGACGAAGTGCATGACGTGGATAGATTTTCAATAAACCTACTAAAAATGGTTTAAAAGTGGTTTAAAAATGGTGTAAAATATGTTTATATTTTATTCGTTATTCGAGTGGAAATTTTTTAAATTAATTTTCTATCACTTCAAGCACTAGATACTATAGTAACATTTAAAATGACATCAAGATTGAAATTTTCCGACGAAAAACCAACTCACAGTGATGTTTCAAATTTAACATTGCTCTTATGGGACAAGCTGCCGAGATGGCGCAGGTAGTGCAGACTCTTTAAGGCTCCGGTCTACCCCAGCCAAAACAACAACAATGCCGAATGCCGCCTCGCGGGCCGTAGCGCTAGGCGAGTTTGATGGCTGCAGAGGTTTACGGGGATCGTGTTCAGAATAAGATAAGATAGAGATTGACTCTTTAACTTTTTCTAAAAGTAGAAAAAAGGATCTCGTCGGCTAACTTTTTAGAATTTTTAAACAAAATTTCTAATTTCAGCTATAACTGTCTAAAATCATCTGTTTTCTCGATTTTAACTGGAGTTTTCTATTGGTTTTAATGAACTAATTACAAAAAGTGTAACAGAGAAAAATTAGTACCGTTATTCTTCTTTATATGACACCTTATTTATAGCTCTAGGCTTTATTGGGCAGAAGATAACACGATTCTAAAAACCCTTGCATTTGGTTGCGCGCCAGGGGTAGACCGGACCCTTAATAACAAATGCAAAAATTCAGGAAGAACAGATGATTTAGTTATAAAACATTTAAAATCTAATTGGCTCAAGATTAACTGATTTTTTGGTCGAATATCGACTGGTGGGCGATTCCTATAGTTATTGTAAAATAGCCTATATCTATAAAAGAGGAATTATGTATGTATATATGTTGCCTATGCACTCCGAAACCACTCAACAGATTGTAATGAAATTTTCAGGCATTACAGTATTAAGCATTATTCAAAGATGGTTTGTGTGGAGTTTGGGCAAATCTGTCAAAGGGCTCTGACAAGGAGGGCATACAATAATTTTGTAAAAAATCTGAAAATCTTTATTTATCTATTTTATAGTTGCTAAGAAACAAATAAATGAAAATTTCTCATTTTAGGTATTCCACCGATTCTTATATATAAGGTGAGCGTGATAGCGAGTGAGCGTAGCGACGAGCTTAGTTACCTATAAAATAAATTCATCACTGAGACAGGCTGTGACGGGAAACAGCTAATATTGGTATACAACTATCATGTCGTGGGGCACTGGGTTAGGGGGCCATGTTTATAGGGGGCACAGGGAGGAATGGTGGGGCATGGGGTATGGGGCATGGAATGGGGCCAAACGGGGGAGTCTTGAAGGATATAGAGGGCATAGAGACCACGGGGAGGAATGGTGGGCATGGGGCACAAGGGGTATAGAGACGTCGGTGACAATGAAGGTCGTTGGGCACAGGAGGGGGGGGCATTGGGGAAGAATGACGAGCATAGAGGGCACGGGGACCACGGGGAAGAACTGCGCGCATGTGGGCACAGGAAAAATGGGGTGCACAGATGCATGAGGGGGCAAGGGGTACGGGGGTACGGGGGCATGGGGGTATGCATAGGGAGTACAGGAAAAATGGGTCAGGAGAGGTGATTGGGGCACGGGGAGGCATGGGGTCACGGCGAGTGTGGTGGTTGGGGGGCACACGGGTACAGGGTGAAAGAGTGTACAGTATTATGGTCTTTTTTTGTATTGAGCTATTTTATTTACTACTTGACTTACAAACTCATCATGAACATGTTTAAAGTCAAAACTATTTTTACTGCTTCCGGTAGTATGATAGCGCAAGAACTTTTCTTTTTTCCCACAAAATAGACTACTATATTTTAATAAAGGGGAAATTATTGGTAATCACTGATTTGATACGCCAAAGTTTCGTAAAGATTATTAGAAAATATTTTATAGAAAACGCAACGTGTAAATTCCCTCTACAGCTTGAGAAAGATACAGTAATACTGCAAGGAGGTGATAAATTGGCACTTATTTTTGGAGACAACACCACCATTTCCGATTTTTAGGGGCCTTTGTCCCTACAAGCTACAAGCCACTAGTTATCATTATAAAATCACTATATCAAAATTGAATTAACCAAAGAGCAAGGCTCGGTTAACCTGGTACTTTTAATTGATTTACTTTTAAATTAGTTATTCATTTAATCTGCAGTACCTCCGCCATCTTGATTTTTAGTTCCATAAGAACAAAGTTGATTATAAGTGTCTTTAAAACACATTACCTGGATAATCTTGCATCGGATTCACATAGAACTTGAATATGTTCACCATAATGGTATGGCGGTTCATTTGACAAGGATAATTTTTATAATAAACCTCCTAAAAATGGTTTAACATGGTTTAAAAATGGTGATAATATACATTGTTTTTTATTGGTTATTCGAGTGGATAATTTTTTTAAATAATTTTTAATCACGTCAAATGAAAGACATTATGGTAACATTTAAAATGACATCAAGTTTGTGATTTTCAGATCAAAAACACATGATGAAAAACACAACAAACTCACAGTAATGTGTTTTTAACATTGCTCTTATGGGACAAACTGCCAAAATGGCCCAAGTACTGCATAAAGGAAAAATTTATAAAAAATAATAAAATAAAGATTAAAGGAATAATAAGTTTTTATTATTAATGCAAATTTAACATAAAAACAATACAAAATGTGTATAAAGTAGTACAAAATGTGTATAAAGCTATACAAACCATATTTCTTGAGCAAGGTAGATGAAAGAGTTTAAGAATATTAAAAAAATTGAACATGATGTGAGACAAAACAAAATTAGTGTCATAATATTTTCAGCTTTCATTATGAGGTAAATATTATCATAATAGCTGACATGTCTATAAAATGAGTTATAACAATATGTCAGTACTAGAAAAATGCATAAAACCGATAACAACAAAATATTTCATCTCCCCTAGCAAAATGAAATTTTGTTTTACCAGCATTGTTGTCAACTTTAGAGTTCAGTGCTGACTATAAGAAAATAACAGATGTCCAGACTGTTAGCATTTTACTATAGCAGAGAGCTAGCTTAGCGTTTTTTTTTCTTTTTTTCACCACACAGCAGTTTAGTTATAAGCCTGAGCTGCCTCAAATTTAAATACTATAACGTAAAATAATATTGCAATTTAAAAACCTAACAGTTGGTTGTGCAGGGTTTCTACAGAATCTCAATTATTAATTTCCCTGACTTTCCCAGACCCTTTTGAAACACTTACTTGAGCAAAATTAACACCAACGTCACGGCAATTGTGCTTTATAAATTAAATGTGTGGGCAAAGAAACTATTTAATACACTATTTAAGCATGATGTTTGACTTAAAAATTTAAGAAAACTATATGCCAGTGGTTCCCAACCTGTACTTCGCTCACCCCTTTTTTGGGTATGCAAAGGGTTGGCTGGGTGTACACCGGAATTATCAGTGACAGAAACTAACTAATTATCAGTGCCACCACATGGTGACAAAGAATTCGAGTAAAGTCAATGCTGGATAGAACATTGATGTAATTTATGTTAAAAAATAGGAGAAAACAATTACCTGCTAACAATTCAATGTTTGTCCCCGTAAAAAATACCTCTGGACAATCCTCTTATATTAGCCTATTTCAAGACGTTAACATAAATTTAACATTATTGGACTGCAATAACATTATACAGTAGCAGTAACAAAACAAAAATTGAATGTTGGGAAACTTTTCAGCGTGCTTTGAAATTTCAAGTTTGAAATTTGCCAGTGCAAATTTGAATGGAGGTGACTTATAAGTTTTCATAGGATCAAACACAAGGCATGGAAAGTCCTTTGCTCCCTTATCACTAGAGAAAATCTCTAGCTTGAATCCTCTACCAAAAATAATAGATTAATAAACGTTTCTGAGAAGGTTTATACATTACTGCCGTTGAGTGAGCTGGTGTAAGATTTACTAATAGAGAAATAAATGTAGTTGGCAGTTTCACATAGTCACGAGGCTCTATTTCAAGCTTTTCATCTATCATCTTATGTAATGTCCTTTTGAGATTGCCAAACGCATGATGCCAGGCATAAATATCACCCTGCGCGTCAAAAGTTGTAGATCTGACGATGGTACCACTGTGTGGGTGGAAGGATACCATCTCAGCATGGTTTTTGAAGAAGAATGTAGTTGAAAAAGCTCCAACAGAATGAACTTGTTCTGGAAATGTAAAAAGTAACTGTGAATTGATGTAGTTGTAAACTTTAGTGGTTCCATAAAAGAACATAGCTAAGTAGTTTGGGATAATAGCATGACTAAATCCACCGATAGGTCCGTGCATTGTAAGTTGAAATTGTAAAAACTTCAGTTCTTTTACACTGTATACATAGCAGTGATAAGACATCAGTGGAGCTTGACTAATCACTATTACATCTTGGCAAAATGGTGAACATGTAATATTTATGAAAATACCACCATTAGGGCATAACTCGAGTTTCAGCTTTGATGCATTATCTAGATCAAAAACATGAATCCCTCTTCCTCTCATAAGAAGAACATTACCAACAGCAACATCACCTAAAAACCTTTTAATTACTCCACCATCATCGATATAAAACGTGTGCTTGACAGTCAAGACATACGCTTCTAAATCCACTTGAATCGCTTGAGCAATATTATATCTCCGTATCACAAACAAGTCACTCCTGACTTCAACAGTTGTGTAATTACCTTCAAACAATTTTTTATCAAGCTCTATCCTTCCCATACGAACTGGAGAATCTCCACTGGTATCCATTAATACAATAAAACCGGTGTAACCTAATATCAAAAGATCATTGGTTAAGAAGAAAAATGACTGAAGATTTCCTTCAATAACTATTTCAACACTAGTATGATTTCCTTCGATCCAGTTCTTTAAGAGATGAACTTTACGCATGTAGGCCATCCTCCAATGGCCGATGGGGGTCAACGTTGAGTCCTTGTGCTCAGGGCTCTTAAACTTGGGCTTGATGCGGCAGGGAGTTCTCTTCAGATGCTCATCTATCATCTCACCACAAAACTGTCCCCATACCTGCACAATTATAAGCACAATATCTGATAAAAGCTGTATTGCAATGGAACTTTAAAAAACATTTTAATATAGCAGAAAAGAAAATGGTGACATTACTTAATGGGGCAGTTTTTCAAGATTATTACTAATCAGAAGTTGGTCTCTTTCATGCTCAATTCATTTATTCTCAATTCTTTTAGGAAAAGTTAAAAATTAAATTATTTATCGATGGAAACTTGAGCGGTTATGTTTTAACTATGACATTCTTTACAGACATGGATATCAATTTGTAGCTGCTGATGCATGATCTTGCTACTGCTGAATTTACTTAAAAAAAAAAAAAAAAAAAAAAAAAAAAAAAAAAAAAAAAACTTACAGACATCTATGAGAAACTCTGTCACCCTGGGAAACCCGACTATCATTATGTACAAAGTAAAAACTGACTATACTCACTTGAAGAAATCCTCAAAATGATTTCATCATGCCGAGTATGCACTGAGGTTAAGCAAGGGTTTTACAAACATGAAGGACGCCAGATAAAAGCCACACAACCTTTTGAGCGGTTGACTAGAGACTTCAAAGGACCCTTGTCCTCAAAAACAGGAAAAGATAATACTGTTGTTTAACACGTTTGCTGCTGCCGTCTACAATCAGTGACGTTCTGCAGTTCGATTCAGAAATGTTTGGCTCTTCATCAGCCTTGTACGAAACACTCAGTTGAGAGTTGGTGCGTTTAGGGAACACATGGCGAATGTCAGTTTTCGCTTGGGTAAGGTTACCCACCATTTTTGTCATCGCGGTGCATGTGAGTGTACCTGTGCACAATGGAGGGTGTTTCTGTTTTAGAGGTGGAAATTGTTAAAAATTAACTTCTATGTCGATTTTTAATAACATATTTTTATATTTCCATAGCAAAACTTATTAAATATAATAATAAAACCATAAAAATCTAGTTGTAAAAACTATGTTCCACTCACACGTTTTTGCCGTCTCCGATCAGCGAATGAATGGCGGCCAGCCGTTTTTTCCATGTTTTAAGGTTCAAAATTTTCTTTTTTTGCTAAAAACTTTTATTTCTGGTGCAAAACTATCAAATGAAGTAAACAACTTTTTTTAGCATCCTGGTGACCGACACGTCTCAGATCCTTAGCAGCGAACGTGTTAAGACAAAGGAACACAATACTTTTTTAAATACTTATGGTGTTGCTTAGTCTCACAACACCGTACATCTACAAGAAAACATTCGGGCATAACAATACAAGGTCCCCCTAAGACGGGACTGGTCCCCCATAAGAGGTTTTTAAGACTAGTTCTAATAGACAGGGTATCATTTCTTGGTCATCAACAATTTTATAAAACTAACGGGAAAGTGTAAACCTAACAAAATTAAGCGAACCAAATTGTTAGCTAAAGAGACACTAGCAGAGTTGGGGAGCGCCCGTGAAAGTCCGTGGGTGTTGCTGTCCCAGGTCATCACTCTGTTAACCCCCCTTACCTCCTTACACGCTGCCCGTCACCGCACAGCTTTGCAAAGCTATAAATAAACAATTCTGTGTAAACTGTCACAACAAGCTTTTGCGTCCGGTGCATGTAATTTTCTTATCATATTTAAGTTAGGTCGTTAGCCGAGTGTTCAATAGGCGAGGAAGGAAAACACAATTACAGTGTTCAATAACAAATTATATACAATAGTGGTTTTAACGAATTTTCCTATATTCCGTTGACGATCCGAAGGCTGCTGGCCGGCTGAGTCCACGGATCGTTAATGTCGCTTGGCTGGTTTTGCTCGCAGCGCCTCCAACGATCTGGCCGGTTCAACTACACAATTTCGCATAACAGAAATCAGCATTGCGTGAGACTTGTACCTGGTTAGTTTTTCTATCGTGTCTTATGTGTGTCTGTACATAAGGAGCGGAGTGAGGTGGGTGCAGCAGCTTTGGGTGTATGTTGAAGAACACAGGGGTGCCCACAGGGGGGATTGATAGCGCGGTTTGCACTATCGGGCCAAAATTTTTGAGGAATTTTTGTGATTTAGCGGGGATTTTTCGTATTTTAACGAAGATAAATTAAATATTAAAATCGGCATTTCAATTCAAATCGGGATCTTGTCTGTTTTTAAAATTCCAACATTTTTAAAACAGAATAAAAGAATATTGACTCAAAATTGAATTTAAATATAGATAT
Organism: Neoaliturus tenellus; assembly: GCA_030545055.2. Lineage (NCBI taxonomy): Eukaryota > Metazoa > Arthropoda > Insecta > Hemiptera > Cicadellidae > Neoaliturus > Neoaliturus tenellus. The sequence goes on from CM061532.1 coordinate 250,190,046, forward strand.
TAAGTACATTAAAAAGCTCATGGTTAAAATTGTTATAGTTATTTACCCTACAACTCTTTTTACTGTCCAAACTTGCGTGGTGTATGGGATCGCAATACTGAAACAGAATAGTCTGAAATTGCCGAGATTATTAGATGATTAGATCACTAAGTAAACAAGCAACCTCGGTCCTTGGTGACAGTTTTCGGCTGGCATTCGGGATCATATTTTGTAATCTTAACATAGAAATATTTTGTTATTGAGGGGGAAGGGTTTAACCATTGAAGAATGTAATAGGCAATGGTTTAACTCAATTCTGTATTCTACTTTTTGGCTTACCACTCATTAAGAATAAACTAGTTTTATTTTTAGGTTAGTCTATATACTTTGTATTTTAATCCTTTCTGAATTAAAGAAAACTAGAGATCGCCCACTGGTCAAAATTCGACCAAAAATTCAGTTGATCTTGAGCCAATTAATTTTAAAATGTTTTATAAATGAAACATCTGTTTTTCCTTATTTGCTAGCATTTGTTATTACAACAGCTGTCTTATGATTCAATCAATTATCCTTCTCCCATAAGATTAACATTGAAACTTTGCAAGCCTGTAGGGCGTAGCCCCGTGAGGCGATGTGAATTAAAACGCGATTCTGCTCATCTACGGCACAATACCTTTCTAGCGGTATGCGCGGATTTCTCCTACGATGCACACAAGCTGAGAAAAAAGGAGGAAATGAAACATGCTTGCCTAATAATATATAGATTCTATTAACAGTTAACAGACAAACTTGAATGAATAATTTAATTTAAACATATAAAATTTAAACAAGTAACTTAGGAGTTAATTTTGCTGCGATTGTTATTCTTTACCATTAAGGAGTCCTGAACAGACGTTTTGGCAAGGCATTTTTCGGGCGACTACAAATTGCAAACGTTGGCTCCGCCCTAGCGTACTAGTAACAGGGACCTCTATTTCGCTGGCAGTATGATGAAGTATTATTTTTAACATCACAGACAGATAGAAAACCAATCCAAATATGGGACTTTATGTTATAATTTATTACAACCTATATATACACTACAGTGTGAAAATATGTAGATGGATTGGTATTTTTTAACCAATTATAAATTTAATCTACTTTTGAACAAGGTTTTTTGACATGATACTCCTAAGATAGGGACAACTTAGGAGTCAGATTTACGCATGGTTTCAGTCGAATGTCATTTTGAAGGTATCTGTTTGTTGAGAAAAATCTTACAAATCACATCATTAAAAAATCGAGTTGAAAATGGCAGATTTGAATCTTTAACGTTGCAATCACAATTTTACAAAATTTTAAATGTTGATAAAATTTTACATAGTCTTGACAAAAAACCCTTTTTTTAGGTACTTTTTATTACAAATATCATATTATAGTATATGTATTTTTAATTCTACATTATTCAGGATACATTATACAAATTTTCAGGAAATTCCTCTGATAAACAAAATTGTTATAAGCCATTCACAATTCCCCGGCACGGTATAGCAAATCTTATCGATTCTGGGGTAAATGTGAATGCCATCAGAAAAATTATTTAGAACACACCAAAAGTGAAATGGGGCAAATCAAAATAAAGCCCAACTAATTCTCTTCACATTTACCCCACTTTCAAAATTATAGTCACACAAAAGCATTCACAATTCCCCATGGTTCAAAACAGGTCTTAAAATTGTGAAAAAATGCAAGGTAAAAAACATTAACCAAAACTGTATTAATTAGTTTAATACAACATAAAAACGATATATTGCCATAACAACTTATAAAAAATATGAAAAGCGTCAAAATTGAGTTCATTTTCACTAAAAAAATTTAATAGAAAACTTTTTAAATTAACGAAATGTAACCTAGCCTAACCTAGCGAAGGGAAACAGTATTACTGCTCATTGACTCTCACAGCTCCATTGAATACATAAGTAATTTTGCAGTTTTTGTAAGTTGTTATGGGATAGGGGAGCACAGCAACAATGTCAAAAATAGTATCAGTAAACAAATTGTTTTCCTTGCACACAAATTCAGTTTTTACGTTATTGGCACAACGGAAACCTTGCACTGTTGTCACCATCATCAGAGTCAGTTAACTCTTTACAATTAACAAAATTTAACTCAGTTCCTGCAAAAAAGTGCACTGCTTGTATTTTTTTATTGAATTGGGGCAATTGTGAATCGTATTCACAATTACCCCTTTTTGTAATTCACAATTACCCCACAGTTTAAAAATTATGGGGTAGTTGTGAATTGGCAATAAATTCTAGAATTTTTATTGCAGTTGATAAAGAAACCTCTCAGGCTTTAAAGCACTTCTCTAGAAGTGCTTCAAAAAATTTCTAAAAAAATAAATAATGAAATTATTTTTTTAATTAGGCCTAATCATTTTTGTTGAGTGGCCGAAGTGATACACCAAAAAAATTTTAAGGGTTTTTTCATGCTAATGGAAAAAAGACCAATTCTTTGAAAATTAATAACAACTTTTAATAGTGTATTAAGAAAAGACCAAAAAACATGTTTTAAGTTGGTTTTTAATAATATTAATGTTAGTTTCTAAGTTATAAGCGGCGTTCACAATTGCCCCAATTCACAATTACCCCGGTCAACCCTAAATGACCGCCATTTTGAAATTTCACATTGGACAAAAATAATTTTTTTCCTGAAAATGGACATTGATGCCATAAAGGCTTATACCAAATATGAACTTAATACAACCATCCGTCACGGAAATAAAAAATTTTATGTGTAAAAAACAAAATGGCGGCTAACGGCTTAACGAAGCATTTTGGGGCTTATGTTTATGTGATATTTTGTATTGTCTCAACCTAAGGAACAAAATACACAAAATATTTCCAGGTTGTTCGGAAACACCCTGTATATTTTGAGATGGAAAACGGTTTGTTATTTCAAATTTATCCAGACTACCAGACTGTTTGTTAATAATTCTAGATTGAGTTGATAAATAAAGACTGTTTACCATATCGGAACCAAAAATGTCCCTCCATTCTCTGGACACAGCACAACATATTACTATTTCCTTTACTGATAGGTGTTTGGTAATTTCAATCACCATTTCCATTGGTAGATGCTCCATCATCAACCTGAAACAAATTTTTAAAGTGTTTATAAAATTATGATTTTCAAAATATTTGGTTATTTTTCATTAATTTTACCACTTTTATCTATCTATATATATAATTCCGTAAGTGAATCGGTCCCCACAAAATATCTGGAGTTAGAAGAAAGATAGGGTAATGTATGATGGCTCATTTTAAAGCTTGAGGGCCAAGGACGCAAGGAAAAATACCAGAATCGTCAAAAGTTACATGGGCTTTGCCCCATTGGACCTTGAAGTTCCAATGTTAATCTAACGGGAAGAAGATTTTTAGATCTACAGGTGTGATTAAGCAGATGATAAAGTGAATAATTTTTATCATAAACTCAGCTGGTTATTGAACAGATATTTTGAGTTAAGATAACTATATTTAATTATAACTTTTTAAAATTTGAAATGCACTATAAAAACAGGAAAACACTAATAGTGATGTAAAAATTACGGATCCACGGTAGATTTCTCTCTTCAAAATCTAAGTCATTATGATTTTGTGTGCTCAATATACCACTGTAAAAAGTGACTTCGCCGTGGTATGGTTGATATAATAGTCAATAAAATGGCTTTACTCAGTGCATGTCGTCAGTGGCGGATCCAGGATAGGCCAAAGGGGGGGGGGGGGCTAGTTGTAGGTCTGGGGGGTAACTCCCATCAAAAACAGGAGGGAGGGATACAGGAGGGGCTTAAAATAATACTTTAATGCAGTTGAGTGATATTACTATTTTTTTCAAGTGATTAAGTTTTTAAAGCAAATATTGATGTACATTTTCATGGCCATATCTCTAGTACATTAGATGTACTAGAGATGGCCGTGACATTTTTCGTAATTTTATCCTATGGTAAGTTTCTATATTCCAAAACAATATTCATTGTACAATATGCGCCAAAATAAACAGCACTGAAATTGATCAGCCATCTTTACCAAAATGATATACAAAACCTTCAAGAACGGTAATACGAGTGTTGCCTCAAGTATTTTATTAATTGAGTTTAAACCTACGTTTATATGTTGGTGAAACTAAGTATATCAAATATTGCAATTTCAATATGGTACTGTTTATTTTGGTGCATAGGCTACTGTAGAACCATATCCTCACATAATAACATCATTTTTTCATAAGCTATAGGCCCTAACCTCACTATCTGGGTCTAGGTCGAATGCTATTAAGACTGCATGTTATTTGGGATGAACAGAGAATTTATAATATCTTTTGATTCCTTTTCAGGGTATCGCTTTTATTATTTATTTGTTTAATGGTCCAGGTAAATCTTAATAAAGTAGTATAATGAAATAGAAGAAAAATAAACGGTTTTTCAAAGTAAAATTTTTGTGACTTGATTGCTAATGAAAGTTTAAAACCCCTCCACGTTAAAATTTTTGTCGGTCGTACATTTGTCTACAACCAATACAGAAAATAGTATTTCTGTATAAATAATAAAACTACATAAGAACTTAAATTAATTTATATTGCGTCTAAACAAGAGCTAATCTTCACAACCCATAAATTGGTTCATAAGCAGACGGCAAAATAAAATCACCAAAATCAGCTACAAAGAAAAAAAAACAACATAGAATCCCAGAGAGCGTTTGGACGCGGCAATTGTATAGTCGATATTAAAATGTGAGACGACAGTGTACAACACAATTTTCGTAATATCGTAAGCTACGTTATTGCTTTATGAACAGACCTACAAATGAAATAGAAAAAATATTGTGTCATGACAATCAGTGGATCTTTGTTTTGAAATAGAGTCAGAAAATCCAAAATGAAAATTAGCAAGAGATAACTTATTGCTGGGGGTTTAAAGATCAAACATCTCAAATCACAAGCGTCGGGATAAACCGTTATGTTTATACAATAAATGGAATGAAATGGGAAATTCAGTCCGGAAACCGGGACCACCGGGATTTTGATTTTTGCCAGAGTGGTTCAAAACGCTGAAGGGGCAAGACGATCAGCCTAATGATGCCAAATAATTAGCTATGTAGTCGTGGCTCGCGCCCTCGCAGGTGCCTGTAACTTACATTTAGTGACGCCAACACAAATCTGATACATTATATATTGTTTAAAAAGCTCATTGAACTTTTTAAAGTTTTACTCAGTGTAAACCATAATGAAACCAAATAATATTCATGTACCACTCTTGATATTTTAGACTAATTTAATCTAATCCCAAAAAATCTGTCGCCCCTTAAAATTTGCCGCCCTGGGCCCAGACCCATGTGGCCCATACCTAAATCCGGCCCTGGGTGCCGCGGCGCGCACGGATTCCTTTCACGTTCGGCAACACAACAAAACAAATTACCCATTTTATCTAGTGTAAATAGGATACCCAAGGGGGGGCTATAGCCTCCCCTATCCCCTCCCTGGATCCGCCACTGCATGTCGTTAAGATATTACGTTACTGCTTTATATATTGGCTATAGAGTTGAATCGTTTTTTTTTTTTTTTTTTTAGAAATTGATTATTTTTTACTAAATCATATTATGTAAACTACTAACATTGGATAACCTCCGTATGAGGAATATTTGTTTTAAAGATTCTATGTTTCTTTCTTTACATAGGTCATACGGAATCAATAACTGCCCATTAATACATAAATACGGGGTGCTTTTCATGTATGCAGTGTGCAAAAACGATCAATATGTACAGGAAGCACGGGTTACGTTAGGGGGGACACATGGGAGGCTTGGAGGGGGACATAGGGGGCACGGGGAGGAACGGCAGGCATCGGCGAATGGGGAGATGGGAGGCACGGGGTGGAATGGCGGTCATGGAGGCACAAGGATATGGGAGACACGGGGTATGAGCATGTCGGCACGAGGTGCACTGGGCACTGGGGGTGGCTGGGTATGGGGGTACGGGGGAGGATAGGAGACATAGATAGCACCGGGGCCACGAGGAAGAACAGCGGGCATGTGAGCTTGGGAGAAAGGGGGCACAGATGCATTGGGGAGAATAGAGGAACGGGAGAACGGTCCATGGGGGTACTCGGGCCACGGGGGCATATGGGGTACAGGGAGCACGGGTCACGAGAGTGGGGAACGGGGAAGCACGGTTTCATAGGAAGCATGGGGGAGGAATGGTGGGAATGGGCGGCATGGCGGCATTGGCATTGGGCACAATTGGCACGAGAGACATCGGAGGCACTTTATTTAGTTGGACATGGGATACACAGAGGAGGAATGGGGGACATAGAGGGCATGGGGGCCTCGGGGAAGAACGGCGGGCATGTGGGCACAGGAAATTGGGGTCACACTGATATGGGGGGCACAGTGTTTCGGGGGTATGGGAGGGTACTCTGGCCATGGGGGCATATGGGGTACATTAAGCACGGATCACGAAAGGGGACGAGGGACATGGTAAGTGTCGGGTGAGTGGGGGGGTACAGGGGTCCTAGATACAGTCGTGTACAGTATTAATGGGATAATAACAATTTTGTCATGTTGTATTAAACTACTGTATTTACTTGAGTTAAGAACTCATTATGTGTACATGTTTAAGGTCAAAACTAATTTTATTGGTTCGGCAGTCTAATAGTGCAAAAAATTTTTTTTACACAAAATAGACAACCTAGGCCTACTGTATTGTTTAATGCAAGGGAGAATATTGGCGAATTACTGATTTGTTACCACCAAAAAATATTCGTCAATATTAAGTAATTTTTATAAGAAAATCCTGAAAAAAGTGTGGTTAAAAGGGCTATTCTGAAGCCCGGAAAGGATCCAAAACTGCCTGAAAGTTATCGGCCTATAGCTCTTTTAAGTGTTTGTTATAAGCTGCTAGAGAGGTTGATTTATAACAGAATCCTCCCTATTCTCAATGCCAGCATCCCTGTCGAACAAGCTGGATTTAGGCCTGGTCGCAACTGTTGTGACCAGGTTTTAGCTCTGACATCTTTCATTGAGGATGGGTTTGAGCGAAGACTGAAAACCTCTGTGGCTTTCTTAGATCTGACTGCAGCATATGACACCGTCTGGAGAAAAGGCCTCCTAGTTAAATTTTACGACCTTATTCCTTGCCCTTTCTTGTTGCGTCTCCTCAACTCAATGCTCTCCAATAGGATGATAAAAGTATATCTGGGACGCAGAGAAAGTACGTTTAGGCAACTAAAGGATGGCCTACCACAAGGGTCAGTGCTCGCCCCACTGCTCTTTAATGTGTATACTGCCGACATTCCTGTAACTCGGTCCTTAAAGTTTATATATGCAGATGATATTGCATTGGCATATCAACACCAGCATTTTCGACAAGCTGAGGAAACACTAACAAATGACCTCACGACCCTCGGTGAATATTTTGAAGCCTGGAAGCTAAATCCAAACCCAACAAAAACTGAGGTTGCTTGCTTCCACTTGAATAATAGACTGGCAAACCAAAAGCTTAAAATCGTATTCAACGGTGTTGAGTTGAAACATAATGACCACCCACAGTATCTGGGAGTCACTTTAGATCGGTCCCTCACGTTTAAAAGCCACTTACAAAAAACGGCAGCTAAGGTGAGAACCAGGACTAACATTGTCCATCACCTTGCTGGCTCCACATGGGGAGCTAACGCACAAGTTCTGCGAACAACTGCTCTATCATTGGTATATTCAACTGCTGAGTACTGTGCTCCCGTGTGGTTAAATAGTGTGCACGTTAGAGAGATCGACGTCCAGCTAAACAGGACCATGAGAGCCATTAGTGGTACACTCATGGTGACTCCTGTACCCTGGCTCCCGGTGCTGTGTAATATCGCTCCTCCTGAAATAAGACGAAGGGATGCACTCATTAGGGAATACACAAAGATCTTATCTGCTCCACAGCTGCCCATCCATGATTACCTACCCCAGAATGCGGGCCGATTGAGGTCCCGAAAACCACCTCTACGAACAGCCTCCCAGTTGATGGACTCGAACTTCACCATCCATACAAACTGGACTTCCTCCTGGGACGCTTTTCAAGGTCGGAACCACTTCTTGATAGATGACCCGACCGTAGCGGTAGGTGGTATGAATCTTCCTCGGAAGCAGTGGACTATACTCAATCGTTTCCGCACTGGAGTGGGGAGATGTAATTATTGGAAGCACAAATGGGGAATGACACAAGACCAGTCATGCGACTGCGGAGCAGAGTATCAAACTATGGAACACATAGTCGAAGAGTGCCCACTGAGTGCCTTCCCCGAAGGATTGGCCGGTCTGCATAGCTCAAGTGAAGCTGGGCTGCAATGGCTTAGCGCCCTGGATTTAGCTCTATAAAGAGAGATCTAATTTTTATTTTTTTTATTTTAGTGTTTAGATTTTTACTTATACTGACTCAGGTGTTCTGCACCGCAGAATTTTTTTTATTATTCTTAAACCATGGTGGCTGGCTGAATGAGCCATACGATATATATATATAAGAAAATCCAACCGTGTAAATTCACAGTACAGCTTGAGAGAAATATAATAATTGTGCAACTAGGTGATGAATTAAAACTTAATTTTTGAGATAACATCATCATTTGGATTTTTAGGGGCCTTCGCCCCTACAAGCCTTTAGTCAATTTTAAATAAACAAATTTGTGTTTCTCCAAGAATTCCCCCTGTCCACTTTACCAAGGGAGTCTATCAAACTAAAAAATAAAAATTCATGACTTTTGCCATGATTATTGAAGTCAATTGACAGTTTTTCCAGTGTTTTTGGTTTGTTAGATCAAATCTAGACCGACTTTTTTGAAAAATCACAATCATTTCACCAGAAACACTTCATTAATACAGTATCCAATTCATAGAACCACTTTTTTAAAACTTCTCCCTCATATATTTTTCCTCATAATCTTTAAATAAACTCCTATGAGGTGTCATATGGTTTGAAGCACCATTATCGAAGATCTAAGTATTTCCATTAAATTTTTGTGATAACCCAGTTGTAGCTAGAGCAATTTCCTCAGTTCCATCATATTTGTCTTCATCAAAAGAAGCTTCATTTTGGTTCACTCTCTTTATTTCTTGTCTCAGTTTTATTCTGTAAATCTCTAATCCCTTTTTCTTCTTCAGTCTTCTCCTCAAATTTCATATAATGGTCTCCCTCATTTTTACACCATTTTGCAATGTGCCCAGGCCCTCCACACTGAAAACAGATAAAGTCCGTTCCTCTGTTTTACTACCTACTTTTCTTACTTTCTGTGAAATTTTTTCCTTTCTCGTTTTTCAAATTGCTTAATGGCTAGAACTTGAAGATCAGGTTCACTTTCTGCTTCGTTGTTTTTCCAGGACAAATCCTCTTGATATATCTGGGCTTTAAGATAAGTTGTCTAATTTATCTTTGTTCATTGCTCGAATCATCGCTTTGTATTTCTCAGGCAGTCCCGCCACCGCAATACCTGCTAGAGCTCTGTTTGTAAAATTTATGTCAAGGCACCTTGATATTTTTCTGTGGAGATCTGTAATATTTTTAATGTATTGTTGAGCAGTACTTTCAGCGGTTTCCTTTACATTAATCAAATCTTTCAATAGCTTTATCTAAATAACTATACACCCGCATGTGTAACTCACTCACAAGAATCAAAATTATTGACCACTTCGGGTCAATCCATATCAAGTGGTCCAGAAAAAAATAATTTGGTTGCTTCAACATTTTATTTATTTTTTATATTCATACCATTGAACGTACAATACATTGGAAGTTAAAAAATGCAATCAGTTTATTTTTAATATTTTTATTTAACCATTGGCGGCCACTTTTTTGTTGAAGAAACGTCGATTTTCAGCTATTTTAGAGCTCAGCGTAAAATTAAATATCTCCTTTTCTATTAATCATAGAACATTCAAATAAAAACCAATCTCTTCAGAAAGATCTGAACTTTAATAAAAGTCCATAAACATACACTAAAAAACATTTTTTAAAGTCCATATCATTCTTCAAATTTCAAAGTTAAAATTTAAGGAAAATGGATTTTTGAACATTTTTTTATACAAGAAGGCAAACACTTTGAGCTCATTAATTTTTTCATTGATAGGTATTGTTATGTGCTTTAAAATAACAAAGTTACAAGCTGTGGACTTTCATGGTTCTTTAAATAAAAAGTTTTAAAAATCGAAAATTTTCAAATTTCACAAGTTTGGAGCTCAAAATCTCTGTTGGGCATGAAAATAAAAATTTGAAATTTGGCACAGATTTAGTACTTAGTGAGAGGATTGACCTGTAAAAATTTCATTTTGTGGACTCAACTACTTTAGAAAATATGACTGATCAAAAAGTACCAAAATTAGCATGAAATCGGCAATTTTGCGTCATATGTAGTATTTTTTTCAGTTAGTTTTTTGCCCTTACATTGTAAAAATAAATGTACTACCACTGGCTATCTCAGCCCTGGACATAATCTTACCTTTAATTTTATGATTGTTGAGCATTTAAAAGCTGTGAAATCTCATCACGCAATGCTCATGTACCTACTTGTGCCCTGTTGCTGTATGGTTACAGTAGTACATTTAGTGTGAGCTTCCTTAGTACATTACCCAAAGGGACTCATGCTTCATCTATCTTGCTTAATTTGATTGAAATTCTTGGCCCAGATGGTTAAAAAAATAAAAAAGTCATTTTGCTCTTTGATTTATTGATTTTTATTCCGATCCACCATTGTCTGTCATAACATAGGCGGCAAAACAAATTAGCAATGTACTCTTCCTCTAAATTGAATGGGACTATTCTATCCTTGAAGATTGAAAATATCAAGATATAACAGGGACTATTTTATGTTATCACTTCTGTAAGTTTTTTACATTTTGATCTTCTGTAACATTGAATTTTGTTTTCGGTAACAGGCACATATCAATAAAAGGATCGGGTCCTGGGAATTTTAATGAATTCTTTGGACCAAAGTTGCAATTTTTTCATTTTAATTTACTTCTTCAGTGTCTACATACAAGTACTGTGTGCCATTTATACTTTTTGAAGAAAATTGAAACATATTTTTAGCATTTAAAATTTGGTTGTTAGTTTCGAATGTTGAATCCCAGAGACCCGGTCCATTTGTCGATTTGTGCTTGTAGCCTACCTACAAACAAAATTCACTGTTACAGAAAATTTCACTGTAATCTTAAAAAAATTTACATTAATGATAAACATTAAAAAAATTAAAGGAAGAGTACATTGCCGCCTGTGTTATAAACACACAATGGTGGATTGGAAAAATTAAATAGATAAACAAAGATCAAAATTACTTTAAATTCATTTTATAACATCTGGGCCAAGAAATTCATTCAAATTAAGCAAGAGAGATGAAGAATGGGTTCCTTCAGCCATGTACTAAGGAAGCTCACACTAAATGTACTACTGTAACCATACAGCAACAGGGCGCAAGTAGGTACATGAGCATTGCGTGATGAGATTTCACAGCTTTTAAATGCTCAACAATCATAAAATTAAAGGTAAGATTATGTCCAGGGCTGAGATAGCCAGTGGTAGTACATTTATTTTTACAATGTAAGGGCAAAAAACTAACTGAAAAGAATACTACATATGACGCGAAATTGCCGATTTCATGCTAATTTTAGTACTTTTTGATCAGTCATATTTTCTAAAGTAGTTGAGTCCACAAAATGAAATTTTTACAGGTCAATCCTCTCACTAAGTACTAAATCTGTGCCAAATTTCAAATTTTTATTTTCATGCCCAACAGAGATTTTGAGCTCCAAACTTGTGAAATTTTGAAAATTTTCGATTTTTAAAACTTTTTATTTAAAGAACCGTGAAAGTCCACAACTTGTAACTTTGTTATTTTAAAGCACATTTAACAATACCTATCAATGAAAAAATTAATGAGCTCAAAGTGTTTGCCTTCTTGTATAAAAAAATGTTCAAAAATCCATTTTCGTTAAATTTTAACTTTGAAATTTGAAGAATGATATGGACTTTAAAAAATGTTTTTTAGTGTATGTTTATGGACTTTTATTAAAGTTCAGATCTTTCTGAAGAGATTGATTTTTATTTGAATGTTCTATGATTAATAGAAAAGGAGATATTTAATTTTACGCTGAGCTCTAAAATAGCTGAAAATCGGCATTTCTTCAACAAAAAAATGGCCGCCAATGGTTAAATAAAAATATTAAAAATAAACTGATTGCATTTTTTAACTTCAAATGTATTGTACTTTCAATGATATAAATATAAAAAATAAATAAAATGTTGAAGCAACCACCTCTGGACCACTTGATATGGATTGACCCCTTCCAATTATGCTACAAACTTGAAATTTGGCATGTAGGTGGCTATTGTTCAGAAACCATCGGGAAAAATCTAAAATCCACAAATTTTCCATTTTAACCCCTCTGAAAAAATTTAAAGGGTAGAAATAAAAAAATTGAATATGTAAGGGTTTTTTATTTTCTCTGTAATTTTTGAACGAGGGTTCCTACCTCAAATCTGAGGGAAAATCGTTAGTTGGGAATTAAATGCTCTACAAGTTAGGTCATGTGACATTTTACTGTATCTCACTCCCTTCACCCTTAAAAAGGGGCATACATCCAAAATTTCAAAATTTCTTCACAAAAATTGCGCTATTTTATTTTTTATATATACTATCATGGTAAATAGATATCTGAACTTTAGGAAAATATAATGCCCCAATAGTAGCCTTTCTATTGTAGCATTCATTGGCCAATTTCAATCTAAGTTTAGCTAAAAGAAAATCGTAAAAATACGAAATCTTTAAAATTTTGCCATGTAAAGTGTTTGTAATTTACTTAAATCTGGTAAATATGGTGCTACATCGATAAATATTTTTCAATTATTGTACTGTATTTTAGATGCTCTACAAGTTTGGTGACTTGACATTTTCTCGTATCTCCTCCCCTTTACCCTTAAAAGTGGACGTAATTTCAAAATATTGAAATTCGTCCACGAAAATTGCGCTATTTTAATATTTTTTTATTTACTATTAAGGCAAATGGATTAGTAAATATTGTGACCTCATATAGGTTTAACTGTAATAGCATTCATATGCCGATTTCAACCTAATTTTAGATAAAAAAAACTCGTAATAACACGAAATCCTTAACATTTTTAACGTATAGTGTGTTTGTAATTGACTTAAATCTTGTAAATATAGTACTATATCGATGTACTTTTTCAATTATTGTATTATATTTGAGACGGTCTACTCATGTGGTCCTCACACATTTTTCCATATTACACCCCCTTCACCCTTACAAGGGGCGTTCTTTCAAATTTCACGATTCTTTCACAATAATTAAGTTATTTCAATATTTTTATTCACTATACAGGCACATGGACGTCTAAAATTTAGTACATATTATGACCTTGACTAGGCCATACTATAGTAGCAGCCATTGGCCAGTTTTAATCTAATTTCAGTCCAAAATAATTGTAAAACCACGACATTGCATGTCGTAACTTTTGAACAAGAGGTCCTACCTAAAATCTGAGGAAAAATTCATGGCGTCAGAGCGGACAAATCAGACGCTCTATATAAGTTATTCCGGTGTAGTTTTGTCATATCTCACTCCCTTCACCCTTAAAAGGGGTGTCCTTTCAAAATTTCTAAATTCATTTCCAAAAAATATGCTATTTTAATATTGTTTATTTACTATCATGGCAGATATGTGCCTGAACTTTAGTACATATGACCTTAACTAAATCTAACTATAGTAAAAGCCAGTGGGCAATTTCCATCAAAGTTGAGGCCTAAAAAGGTTTTCAAAAACACGAAATCCTTAACATTTTTTCATTTATAGTGTTTGTAATTTACTTTAATCTGCCAAATATACTGCAATATCAATTTGAGTTTTGACATAGTTACCTTCTATTCTATTCGCTCTACAAGTTTGGTCCAGTGAAACTTTGCCGTATCTCACCCCCTTCACACTTTAAAATGGGCGTACTTTCAAAATTTTGAAATCTTTTCACAAAAGTCTTGTTGATTTAATAAGTTTTTTTACCATACTGGCACATAGATGCTTGAAATTCAGTACATATTATGACCTCAACCGTTCTTTCAATAATATCAGCTATTTTCCGATTTCATTCAAAGTTAAGTCCAAAAACATCGTAAAAACTTGAGGGTTTTTTCATGTAAAGTGTTAGTAATTTACGTCAATCTGCCAAATATACTGCAATATCGATACATGTTTTGCCAGTGTTACGTTTTATTTTAGACACTCTGAAAATTAGTCTTATGACATTTAGCTGTACCTCACCCCTTCACCCGTTAATAGGGGCGTACTTTCTAAATTGTAAAGTTCTTTCACCGAAAATGGTGCTATCCTAAGACTTTAAATTTACTATTATGGTACTTGGATGTTTGAAATTTAGTACATATTATAACTTCAACTAGGTCATACTATAGTAAAAACCATAAGTCAATTTTAATACAAGTTTAGTCGTTGTCATAATTTAGTAATTATCGCATTTGTTACACCTATAGCTAGGAATCCTGCCAATAATTCTCCCTAGATTAACCTTAGGGATTTTGTTAACCTTAGGACCAAACCCTACGTTAAGACACAATTTGAACTTTGATTTGTGTTTTTTCAACTCATGAGACGTTAATAAATTAAGGGGAACGAACTAGGGGGCATGGGGGCGGAGCCCCCATCGAGCGTAGGCGAGTTTCATATATAAAATCTGATTCAATATTTGCTTTGGCTAGGCGATCCCAAGCTTCTTCTGCAGTCACACAATCTTCAATTAGAAACTACAACTGTCACTATTCTGTGTGGTTTTCACGGAACGTAATCTGTATTTGTTTGTGGAATAATTGACTCAAGTCACCAATGAATAGTGGACACAGAAGGAACGATAACAGTATTAGTTTAAAATGGAAAGTACTAGTGTCACTGATTGGTGTGGTTTCCACGGAATGTAATCTGTATATTTGTTTGTGCAGAAGGTTGCTTAATTCACCATTTTATAGTGGACACAGCGGAACGATATCAGCATTAGTTTGGGAAGGAAATGACAAATGTAACTATTTTGACTCGACTTTCTTGGAATGTAAACCGTATTCGTTTAAGGCATAGCTTCTACATTTCTGAATTCGTTGTTTAATAGTGGAAGATGCGAAACGATAGCCACCCTGGAACGTTCTCAGTATGCATTTAGCGACGATACAAAATGAACTGTTCACCGCGGAACGAATCAAAACGACCCCATGCCCGATTGCCTTGGGGCGGCCGAGCGATGAACTCACTGAACTCTATATGTTTGTTTGTTTATTTCGGGAGCATGGGGGGGGGGGGTTGCGGGGGTGGAGATGGAGAGGGTAGATAGATAATTTCATCATAGAACGTCGGTCACGTTTGACTAAAGAAATGTGGAAAAACTTTTGTTTTTAAATGCTAACTCATTTAATTGAATTTACTTTAGAGAAAACGTTTAACAGTCGGTAAAACTCGTCAGTATGAAAAAAATCTCACTGTACCTCAACTTAACTCAGTCAGTAATATTTCTACTTAATTTCATATAATTAAAACTTAACTTATGTTTTCTTTATTTGAATTTCTTTTAGTGTGTTTTATAACAATAAATTTTTTACTAATATCGTCTATTAATTTTAAGTCTATTTAATTTATTTCTTAGCCCTGGAAATAATAATCTTTTTTTATCACTAGCCGTAAATTATATTGTTTATAAGACTAATAATAATTAAATTAATTTAAAGGAGACATTTTTTTGTACCTTCTAATGCAAAAACCATTAACTAGCTTATTAAAATTACGCCTCGGCAGGATAGGCTAGGGCTAGTAATAGGTTACAAAATTAATGGCTTTTTGTCACCTATTACTACAGCTCCGTGTAACGTTGCAACCTTTTACCATAAAGTAGCTGAAATTCCCACCTCTACCCTAAGGTAATTTTGAAATTCTTTGGGTTGGAGCCCTAAAGAACTTTGAAAACTATATTTGCAAAATTTCTTTGGGAGCACCCATGAGCAAAAAGAAATGGATCTGAATAAAAAAAGAAACATCCATGTCAAAATTCAACTCCAGAAGCCCTTAAGTAATTCTAAAGCAAGTCCAGTGGGGCAGAGCCCTAAAGAGCATGAAAAATTATATTTGCAAAACAGTTTCTTAACTAGTATCAATGACCAAAGAGAATCGTCCATGTCAAATTTCAACACATAGCCTATACAGTAATTGTGAGCCTCTGTGGGACGGAGTCCAAAAGGGGATGTTCAAAGCACTTAAGGGAAACAGATCACTCCAAATTTAAACCCCGCAGGTTTCTTAATTTGTATTTAAATTTGGCCATACGGATAACATTATATTAAAATTTTTAAGGCCTGTGGGGCGGAGCCCTGAAGGAATTTTGCAAAATTGTTTCTTAGTGAGCACCTAAGAGGCAAGATGAACCTGTGTTTAAAGTTTCAAGTAAATATGTTTGGTAGCTCCTGAGATTTCGGGATGAGTCAGTCGGTAATCACTCCCCGTCAAGTTTAGCTCGTTCACTAAGCTCACTTTAAACTTTAAAAAAATGTAATAATAATTTGTTATTTTTATCTGAACTCATTAATATTTTCAAACTGTGTTTTGTTTTACAAAACAAATATGACTCTCACATTAGTATTAAAAATATTTTTTTTTCATTGGGGTGACTGTTATAAAGGAATTGCTGATATTGAATAGTTCACAGGAAATAAACTTAAATAGTTACTGAGTCACGACTTAGCCATTTTTGTGAGCAACCTCCATTACCTTCTTTTAAAAGTGATACTTATTTTGGATACCAAGATACTTTATGAAATGATATTGCTTTACGCTCCTTTCACACATCACGGTTTTGCCCGTACGATTAAAAATCGCAGGGCGGACATTCTAATAGAATCTTATGAGACCTTCCACACAGGCATGGCGACGGTTTTTTAACCAGCTGCCACTTACTTGTACGGTGTGTTGGACAGTTTTTAAATCGTGCGGGTTTTTCCCGCACAACTAAAAACGTGATGTGTGAAAGGAGCGTTACTCATGCGGTAACTTACCCTTGACATTTACAAGTTACAAAAAAAACTTAAACTTGTGACATTTTTTGTTTTAGAATACTGGTATTTAAGTTGTTTCACTTTTTTTCTACAGTACGATTGGGCAATTGCTCGAGGGTTAGTGAGAGAATAGTGGCCTAGGCCCCCAACTTCGAAAATGCCAGTTAGTGGCTAAAGCTGCCACAGCCCAAACATACAGCAGATGTGTTTATAAGAGAACAGGGCTGATAAAATGTGACTAGATTATGTACTATCGTACTTAACTTGACAAACTCAGAACTAAATCTAGACCAGAAACGATACCGGTATGCAATGAGAGACTCAAGATTGATTAAGAAACTAAGTTACTTACGTACTGTACGTTATTCCTGTTATGGCGCAAAATTATTTTGCCTATTCTTCCCAGGATTGTTGACTGTGGGTTTTATTTATCATGTTTTGAATTCAAATCTGACTAGGCCTAGAATCTCTAAATGAAACTGTTAAAACGTAAAAAATGTTCGTTGTCTTGTGGACTTGGCTGAAGCTAGCTGACGAATTCCATCTGACGAATTGTGGTTGTAAAACCGTCAAGCAGGGACGCAAACACTCTGTTCAAAATAGTATAGAAACCACCTATGAAACAGATGCTTTTCAGGAATAACATATAATATTATTAATAAGATGCAATTAAATTGATTATTACCATTAATTTTTACTGGAAATGTATTATTATGTATATGTATATTATTGGTAATTTTGTTGTAGTAAATCAAACCAAGTAAGGTACCTTTTATAACTATTTCAACGAGTTGTACTGAACAAACCAACATATATACATGTATGTGACTTATGTAGAATAAAAATATAAACCTCGTACTATTTGAAAATTAAAACAAATCTTTGGACACCCGACGGTGAGTTCTGCTATTTGCCTCTAAAGATTGTATTTTAGTTTATTTTTTGCCGCTACCGAACTTTCTGCTACAGCGCGCCTTATTTAACGATTTGTCAGGCCCGGTCTGGCTCCATTGGAGGCCCTCGGCTAGATGGTGATTTGAGGCCCCCCCGGAAATAGAACGAGGACCATAGGGTCCTCTCACGGCAACAATAGTTAGCCTATGTTTGCTGCATGCGGCTTAACGTGGTTTTAAATGCTTTTAAATTTTTAATAATTTCGTTGAAATTGAATAATTGCTAAATATTTTACAATGCAATTTGAAGATCTTAGCGATTCTATTTGTTTAGGTAATACTGTACCTCTAAATGACATTGACATTGTACATCAACAATACAGAGGCTAAAATGATGAAAATATTTTACCTTTACATCAGCACCAAATTTTAATTTATTAATAAATGTAACTACTTCAAAAATCAATTTTAAATGCAGTACTGTTTAAGAATGGTTGACTAAAACAGAACGATAGTTATATATGAAAGGTCAACTACTAACATGACAATGTTAGTAGTTGACAACGACAAACTAGGTGAACCACAATTTAAAAAACGCTGCATTTTACATCAAACAAAACTTAATTGCAACAATCTAGTGTACATTGATACTAAAATATGGCCTAGTGTCGATAAAAACACAAGAAAAAAACGCTGCATTATATTAAACAAAACTTTAATGCAACGTCCCTAGTGTACGTTGATACTAAAAAAATATGGCCTAGTGTAATAGAAGTATAAGTATAAATAATTATTACATAAAGAAGTTCAAAAAAATTGTGTTAACCGTATAAACACGACAAAAATTCCTACCATAGTGATAGTAGCCTTGTCAACGATTGCCTAGCCTATCCCATCAGTTTTCTTTTAAGGCTCCGGTCTACCTGAGCCCGAACAAGAATGCCTAATGCCGCCCGCGGCCGTAGCGCTAGGCGAGTTTGGTGGCTGCAGAGGTTTACGGGGAACGTGTTTTAAAATTAACAAATTAAGATAGAGATTGGCTCTTAACTTTTTCTAAAAATAGAAAAAAGTATCTTGTCGGCTATCTTTTTATAATTTTTAAATAAAAATTTCTAATTTCAGTTATAACTGTCTAAAATCATCTGTTTTTGAGTTTTATAAATGCAGATGTTTACGGGGATCGTGTTTTAAAACTAACCACTTAAGAAAGAAATTGGCTGTTAACTTTTTCCAAAAGTAAACAAAAGGATCTAGTCGGCTATCTTTTTAGAATTTTAAAACAAAATTTCTAATTTCAGCTATAACTGTCTAAAATCATCTGTTTTTCTCAGTTCTTAATTGAAGTTTTCCATTAGTTTTGATGAAACTTTTAAAGTGAGATTACCAAAGGAAAACTAAGGAAATTTAGCACCGCTATTCCTCTTTAATATGACGCCTTAGTTATAGCTCTAAGGCTGCATTTAGCAGAAGGTAATAGGATTCTAAAAAAAACCCTTGCATTTTCATCGAGAAAAACAGATGATTTTAGTCAATTATAGCTAAAATTAGAAATTTTATTTAAAAATTCTAAAAACACAGAAGACAAGGTGCGTCTTTGTTCTTTTAGAAAAAATTAAGAGCCAATGACTATCTTATTTAGTTATTTTTAAAACACGATTCCCGTAAACCTTTGCATTCATAAAACTCGTTTGGGGCTATGGCTGCGGCCGCGAGGCGGCATTCGGGCTCGTTTAGACCGGAGCCTTAAGTTCGTCACTACTACTGGCCACGACATTAATGATTTCTTCTTTGTCGATGTCTGAAAACAAGCCTCTCTCTATGTTCATAAAAATAAGGCTAGACATAAGGTCTTGGCCTAAACTAGCCCTAAGACGATGCTTTATTATTTTTAGCTTAGAAAAAACCCGTTCACATGTAACCTGTGTACAGGGTATCGTTAGGATAAATTTATAAACTACATATAAGTTAGTGAACAATCCTGATCCAGAGAGTTCAAAAAGAACTGAGAATACAAACAAATATAAACAATTAAAAGTGTTTTAAGTTAAGGACTTATATGCTCATAAAAAGCTTCTGATATTTCCGCCAACCTGTTTGCGATTTTTCATTGTTTGCAGGGTTGGAACTGGAACCAGCTAACCATAAATTCAAAATTCTTGAACTTTGTTTTATTTTGAAAGATTTCCTCTCCTTCTTTTTTTTACTTGCACCACTTGGGTGCACACGTTTCATTTTATAGATTGAAAAATTCACCTTTAAATTTCAAACAATATGTCTTAATTCAAACGCACATTAACTCATCGACAGCAGGTCAACTCGACTGACAGCAGACAGCTACGACGCGAAATTCTCTGCGTTTTCAAGAATGTCGCGTCGTAGCTGTCTGCTTGAGTCCAGGGCGCCGGCGCGACGGCGAGAACCGCTGAGAGCTGAGCTGCCGAACAGTGCGGCGCGGTGGCTACCTCGATCACCGAGCGACTTGAAAATGTCAGTTTTCAAAACCATGCAAACACTTAAATTAATAGTCTTTTAATAAATAAATGCACTTTGCCACAATGTATTATTTGGGTTTATAATAACCTGGTGGCCCTTTCTTTTAATTATTGTACTGGTAGTCAACACAATATGTAATTATTGTACATTACCAAAGAAATAAATCTGTTCTTACATATTGAGTGGTGTGAATAAAACCTAGCATTTGCTAAAACTAGTTTTTTTTCTTAGCAATAGCTTACTTTCGAGTGAATAATAGTGGTTAGCATTTGCTAGGGGTAGCAACTGCTAAGAAAATTATGGACGCTTAGCAAATGCTTAAAAATGGAAGTGAATAAAAACCTACGACTAGATTTCTCCTTAGCATTTGCTAAGAGATTTTTAAGTGTGGTCAGGGGCACACTTGACTTTGCCTAGCACTTGCTAGCTTTCTCTCAGTCGTGTTGCAGCTATGGCAGAGTTCATACCAATCCCACGGAGGAAGATCTACAATGTCAGAAGAGATATTTTTGTGCACAATTCCAAAGAACTTCTTCGATTTGAAAGTGACAGTGTTGATTATTTAGCGAATGAATTTCTGGTTGAAACTGACAATCGTGGTGGTGGAGTCTCTAAACGTAAACAAATGGAACTATTTTTACGCTTCGTTGGTGACCCCGGGTTCCAGTCCGGTATAGGCCATGATTTGGGTGTTTTGTTGATAGCCATTTGTTGAAGCAGTACAATTCTTTGTATTTGAGGAGTAGTCAAATCCTTTGTTTCGTCAGTTTCATTTTTGTTAACAGTTTGCACACTCTTTCTTATTTTTTCTTTTAGTGTTGGTTTACTGTTCATGCTAGTTGAGGGTGTTGTACTTGTAGTTTGAGTCGCCTCTTCCTCCTCCTCTGTAATGAGAACCTCGATTATTGAGGTAGTTGAGCTACTTCCCCGTTTCTTGTTGAATGCTGGATTATTACCTTCTTCAATTAGGCTATAAAAATCCTTTTCCCACTCTTGCAACTTAATTGGTTTATTCCCGGTCGCTTTCAAGTCGGTTTTTTCTTACAGTTGATTTCATGTTTTGTTAGTTTCATGAGCAGTGATTCTGTGACCAACTTCCTAATCGACGAAGAATGTTCTCTGCTTAAGGTTTTCCAAGCATCTTTTTTAGCTTTAATTACTGCAGGCGCTTTGGACTTATCCAAAACTACCGGGTGTACACAAAGAAGCTTGACAAATAGACTTCGATCGACCTTGTCTTCAGGCTGGGGCTCATCTTCATCACTGGAGGACAACATGGTGTGCTGGTGTGCAATTCTAGGAGAACCATGACGCCGCGCCGCCGCCACTGGCACAGAGTACAGGTGTTGAAGTGGTGGGGGGAACAGGTCCCTAGCATTATCTAATAAACCACTAGCGCCTAGCTTTTGCTACCCCTAGATAATGCTAAAGAATTATGGACTAGGCCTAGTGTTTGCTCCAAGTTTTAAGACTTTGTTTATTCACATCGATTTTGACCAAATGCTAAAACTAGTAGATAATGCTAGGTAGCAAATGCTAATTTTTATTCACACCACTCATTGAACATTTACGGTAGTTATCAAAGTTGTACCTCTTATTGGATATCAACAAAATGTATAACATCTACGTATCTACGTAAATATCGCCATTCCTGTAGTGGTAATCGCAAGTTATGACGCTCTAAGGTACTTATACTTTTCAAAATATAGGATTATTTATTTTATTTAATAAGCACGCTACACACATCACTCCAATGGTCTGAGCTGCACTGACAGCGCGGGTGACCTCCTCGCTATGTGCGGTCAATATCGACCGCGACCTAACTTGTGGCATCGACCGCGACCTACACCTCCACCTCGACCCACTCGTTCTGTTCGTACCCTTACTATTACTTTTTTAGTATACCTAGGTAACTTAGGTTAGCTTAGCTGTAATTTAATAAAAAGTAGGTTATTGTTTATTTAAAATTGTTTTTGCTGTATTACGTCGCTGTGAAACAGTAAAACAAAATAATTTTTTATACTAAAAAAGCTTTTGTTAACTTGAATTTTTTGGCTTTTGGAGGCCCCCTTGAGCCGGAGGCCCTCGGCGATCGCCGACCAGCCGCCCTGGCCAGACCGGGCCTGCGATTTGTGGTACTGAACAAACCAACTTAAATACATTTATGTGACTTATATGGAATAAAAATATAAACCTCGTACTATTTGACAATTAAAACAAATCCTTGGACACCTGACGGAGAGTTCTGCTATTTGCCGCTCTCTAAGTGTCCGTCTCAGAGCACATTTTATAACGATTTCAACGAGTTGTACTGAACAAACCAACATATATACATGTATGTGACTTATATAGAATAAATATATAAACCTCGTACTAATTGGAGATTAAAACAAATCTTTGGACACCCGACGGTGAGTTCTGCTATTTGCCTCTAAAGATTTAATTCTAGTTCAATGTTTGCCGCTCTCTGTTTCAGAGCTCCTTTTACGACTATTTCAACGAGTTGTACTGAACAAACCAACATATATACATGTATGTGACTTGTATAGAAAAAATATATAAGCCTCGTACTAATTGAAAATTAAAACAAATCTTTGGACACCCGACGGTGAGTTCTGCTATTTGAATCTTAAGATTGTATTTCAGTTCAATTTTTGCCGCTCCCGAAGTTTTTGCCACGGGGTACCTAATTATCGATTTCTGGTACTGAACAAACCAACATATATACATGTATGTGACTTATACAGAATGAAAATATAAACCTCGTACTAATTGGAGATTTAAAAACAATCTTTGGACACCTGACGGTGAGTTCTGTTATTTGCCTCTAAAGATTGTATTTTAGTTTATTTTTTGCCGCTCTGGAAGTTTCTGCCACAGCGCGCCTTATTTAACGATTTCTGGTACTGAACAAACCAACATATATACATGTGAGACGTAAATAGAATAAAAATATAAACCTCGTACTAATTGGAGATTAAAACAAATCTTTGGACACCTGACGGTGAGTTCTGCTATTTGCCTCTAAAGATTGTATTTTAGTTCAATATTTGCCGCTCTCTAAGTGTCTGTCTCAGAGCACCTTTTATAGCGATTTCAACGAGTTGTACTGAACAAACCAACATATATACATGTATGTGACTTATATAGAATAAAAATATAAACCTCGTACTATTTGAAAATTAAAACAAATCTTTGGACACCTGACGGTGAGTTCTACTATTTGCCTCTAAAGATTTAATTCTAGTTCAACGTTTGCCGCTCTCTAAGTGTCTGTTTCAGAGCTCCTTTTACGACTATTTCAACGAGTTGTACTGAACAAACCAACATAAGATTTATCACCTTCTATAATGGGAGTATTAATGTTCTCCGTTACTTTAAAGCGCATTTCACGATGCAAAGAAGGCCTTGAAAAATTATTGCTGTGATGAAATATTTTTTACAGTATTTTTAAGTTTATCTCCGACTATTTGCCGCTTCCCAAATTTCGCCGCCCTGGGCTGTTGTAGCCCTTTCAGCCCATATGTAAATCCACCCCTGGGCAGCATAATATTCTTAAAACCACAAAAGATAAAGTTTATCTTTGCCATCCCTAACAAACAACCGATGCGTTTTCAAAATCCGAAAAATATCTGTAGCGTCAGGGTTTTCCGGATATACAAGGGTCAAGACCCCGAGAGGAATTATTGTGCAACTCTTTCCAACCCAAGGCCAAAGTAAAGTGGAAGAATGTTGGGATCCCAGTCGGGTCATTTTGGAATGTTCGCGCAGAGGAGGACAAAGCAATGAAGGGTGTCGACCTCGTTTACCTGCGGGCGCACAGCATTCCGCGGAACCTCCCTGTTGCTGGTCTTGTAGTCTATAGTCTGAGTATGTAATGTTCATATTTTAAAATACAAGGTATTTATACAGGGCGTTTCTCCTGAATAAATACATTTAAAATTAATAATTTCAATTCCATAGGGTAAAAGTATAAACTTTGTCCTAACAGGAAATTTAAAGAAATCTTTGGACGAATAATGGTGAATTCTGCTTTTTACTTATAAAGATTGAATCCTAGTTCAATAATCGCCACCCTCCTGCAGTGTCCGTCAAAGGCCGTTTTTTAATAATTTCAACGAGTTGTGCTAAACAAACCAAGTTAGATATAAGTATGGGGCACACATAGGGTAAAAGTATAAATTTCGTACCTTTTTAAAAATTAAAACAAACATCAGGCACCACAGGCTTTCAAAGTTCCAATGTTAATCTTATGGAAAAAGATAATTGATTAAATCAATAAGCAGCTGTTGTACAAACATTTGATAGAAAACAGAAAGATGTTTCAGTTATAAAATGATTTCAAACTCCTTTCGTCCAGATAAACTGAAATTTTGATCGAATTTCGATCAGGAGGCGATATCTAGTTTTTACTAATAGGCCTAAAGATTGAATTTTAGTTACATATTTGCTGCTCACGAAGGATATAATATTTGCTGTGACAGCGCATATTTTCATAGATTTCCACAAGTTATACTGAACGAACTACGTTACTCACATAGCACTGGGGAATTAAGCTTAGCTCATATTTTAGAAACACTGCGAAATGTTTGAAATTACAGAAATATATTTTATTTCAAATCATATAAATTATTTCTAATACGACGTCGAAATGCTACTTCAGTTTTAATAATCTTCAGACGGGTCACAGGTAGTCCGGCCCGTCCTAATCCTTTGTTGACTAAACACCCCCATTGTATCGCGGTCGGCCGGTTAGACACTATATTTATGGCTGCCCGGCCAGACCTCAGGGGATTCTTAGGAAATTCAACTTACCAGCTGTGACTCCTCATTGCCTTATACCTTTTTATCTTATTTATAAAACATCCTAGAGCTTAACGAATCATGTATACAATATGTTACAATATTAGTTTAATGTAATCCAAACTGTATAAACGTGTTTATCCATTACATTCTGAAGAAACTACTTGTCGACGAAGCAATATTAGGGACATTTATGCATACTACAAACTGATTTGACCAATCTCACAAATCAAGTTAGTGAATGCTTATAAATGTCCCCTCGGGTGAGGGGCTCGGTTGATCTGAAACAAAACGTTCATTAAAAGTTCTAAACAATGCAGTATTTTACACAAAATATACAAGAACATGTTACCAATGAATACAAAAACGTTTTTGTATTCATTGATGTTACTTCATATGTAGGGCTAAGTCTATCAAAACCTGTTTGAAATACAGGTTACGTACAATAACAAAATTGACATGCAATAACACTACAATGCGTTTTCTTGTTGTTCCTCATCAATAAAAATTTCATGCATTAATGGAATTGTGAAATTGTGGTCTAGTGTGACTCTAAATATATAATAAGGTTTGACACTGTCAAACCGCGCACCGCACTTACACCACCAGGCGTGTATCACAAATATATAAACAATCATTTATCATTTTAGGTAGATAGACAAATAATCTATATTTTTCTATAATTAGTATTTAAATGCTTAAGGAACAATTATAATAATTTTACGATTAAAATACAATAACAATTTGAGATGCAAGTTTATATTTTTATTCTATATAAGTCACATACATTTATATGTTGGTTTGTTCAGTACCAGCAATCGTTAAATAAGGCGCTGTGACAGAAATTTCGAGAGCGGCAAAAATTGAACTAAAATACAATCTTTAGAGGCAAATAGCAGAACTCACCGTCAGGTGTCCAAAGATTTGTTTTAATCTCCAATTAGTACGAGGTTTATATTTGTATTCTACATAAGTCACATACATGTATATATGTTGGTTTGTTCAGTACAACTCGTTGAAATCGTTATAAATGGTGCGCTGAGACGGACAAGAGAGCGGCAAATAGCAGATCTCACCGTCAGGTGTCCAAAGATATGTTTTAATTTTCAATTAGTACGAGGTTTATTTATATTTGTATTCTAAATACGTCTCATACATATTGAATAACTGAACGCTGAAACCTTAAAATCAATATGTTGGGTTGTTCAGTACCAGAAATCGTTAAATAAGGCGCGCTGTGGCAGAAAGTTCGGTAGCGGCAAAAAATAAACTAAAATACAATCTTTAGAGGCAAATAGCAGAACTCACCGTCGGGTGTCCAAAGTTTTGTTTTAATTTTCAATTAGTACGAGGTTTATATTTTTATTCTATTTACGTCTCATACATGTATATATGTTGGTTTGTTCAGTACAACTCGTTGAAATCGTTATAAAATGTGCTCTGAGACAGACATTTTGTTTTTATGTCCAATTAGTACGAGGTTTATATTTTTATTCTACATAAACATACATGGTATATATGTTTAAACTTTGTTATTATGCTTATTGTCAGTCTTTATTCATGGGAGGCATTAATGCTTGGGGTGGGGGCTACTGTTCCATCTTGGAGAATTTAAACATAATTCAAAAATCAATTATTAAAGCTGCTCTCGGTAAAGCCCGTGGATACCCAACTGAAGATCTTTTTAATGAATTCAAAGTACTCAACTTAAGACAGCTTTATGTCAAAACGTTATTAATGTTCATGTTCAAACACTCAAACAACATTTTCCCGACCTTTGAACACAATTATTATACACGTAGTTCACAAATTAACCTCCAGGGTACGAGTCGATAAATTAGTTCGAACTTTTTCTGTTACGAATTCTCATTATATTTCCCAAATTGTCATTAGAAATCTTCCTTCAACTTTACAAAATTTCGGAAATTACAAAGAGTTTATGTAAAAAAAAGGTGACGGAATGGTTGATGGACATCGGAAGGGATGCAACTATGAGGATTGTACGACTTTGTGTCTGAATTTTACCCGCTCCCGTTGGGGTGCAGTAAAAATATTTTCGGGTGTACGACTGAGTGCCGTCACCCGAAACCCGCCGCAGCGACGACACCATGTCGTACCCTGGCTAATCTCCTCTATCACTCTCTCTCGGCTTGGCTACCTCTGCATAGCCTGAGGTGTAGGCTTTGCTTTGGCGCACAGGTCTGCTCTCTCGGCGTCGGCGGACACCCCACATTGATTATGCTATTTATTTTTCCTTACTGAAATCTTAGAATAAAGTAGTTTTTCGGTATAGAAATAGTATAATTCGTTTCAACTACTGGACGCTAAAAGCATAACACTATACTATAATCAGGGTTTTTCACATAGAGGCAATGTTATTAAATTCTTAATCAGAAGTGCAGTGCAGAACCTGACTTTAGTGGTTTTGGCCATCAAACATAAATCAAAATGGCATGTTTTGAAATTGATATTTTAACCTTCCAATTGTTGTGGCAATTATTAAATTAATGTCGCTTTTTAAAGTTTTATTTTATAACTATAGAAAAGATTTTCCTGGTTTTGAGGATTTTTCTAAACTTATTTTTCGGCCAACATATTGTTAAATTCAAATTTTTATCTAAATACCCTCTATCTATACGCTCTATAGATACACCCTTTATCAACGAGGTTAAATAGATATAGAGTGCTCACCAGATAGGGAAATGTGTCCCTTTTTGACTGGCGCCATGTTACCCACGATTCCCGCCGTTTCCTTGGTAACCAGTCCTTTTGTTTACACTTTCCCAACAGTAATTTTCCATTTTACCCACACATATTCGACGATTCTATGGTAACCAACTTCAGTAGCCTGCTCACAGACCATCAAATCAAATTAATCTAAATACAAACAACAAACATATGTTTGAAAACTATCATCAGTAATTTTTGAAGCTTGTAGCGACCAATCAGAATAGCTAAAACTAGTAACCAAGGAAACGAAAGTAAAGTGTGGGATGGTTGCCAAGGAAACGGCGGGAATTATGGGTAAAGTGACGCAAATCAAAAAGGGACACAAAATTAACATGTGATGAGCACTCTATATCTATTTAACCTCGTTGCCCTTTATCTATGGATTTTTAGATAATTGGATCAAAATACTATGGAAATACATGTCCTAAAATGCTTTGTTAGGCGCCAGCTGACATTTTCTTTTTATACTTAATAATAATATCTGTTTCCTTAACGGATGGGTGTATTATGTTTATATTAGGCATGAATATTTATCACACCAATGATCAAGCCGGTATTACACTAGTTCTATGAAATTTATAATATCGTTGATAAAAAATATTACAATAATAAGAAAGTAATAAGATATCTTAATATAATAAGATGACATCTTAAAATAATAAGAATAAAGCAAACAATTTGTTTAATTTTGTTATTGTGATTTGTCTACTAATATAACCTTAATTTGCATGAATTAGTCTATATTCGCATCTAAAAACTAAAATTGGGATAATTTCCCTCCTTTCCTACGCGAAGTGAGGCGGTCGTCACGTCCGGTTACAGATATTGTCTGACTAAACACGAGACTGTCACAAAAAAAAAAAAAAAAAAAAAAAAAAAAAACTGAGACCTCACTACGCCCGACGAGGCGGTTATCGCAGTGTCAGGTTAACCTTTCTTATCTCAAATATCCTTTTTCTTTTTATCGCTAGTAATATTGTTGGCTCATCGTAATTATTTTTTTACTCGGTTCTTGCATCTTTTATGACCTTACTTTGCCAAGTTAATAAATAATTAATTTAATTATTATTTTTATTCTTTATTTATTCTTTTAAGGACGACATAATTTTAACGGCTCGTGCCTACGCACAGGTATCCTTACCTATGTAGGCACAATTTCCAGTCTATTATATTGTTATAATAATAATAATTTGTTAGAGTAATAAGGCATAATCTATACAATTGTAATGTATGTTGTTCTTCTTCTTCTTATTGAAATAAATGAATTTGAATTTGTTGGTTTGTTCAGTAAAAGAAATCGTTAAGTAATGCGCGCTGTGGCAGAAACTTCGGGAGCGGCAAAAAATAAACTAAAATACAATCTTTAGAGGCAAATAGCAGAACTCACCGTCGGGTGTCCAAAGATTTGTTTTTATTTTCAAATAGTACGAGGTTTATATTTTTATTCTATATAAGTCACATACATGTATATAAGTTGGTTTATTCAGTACCAGAAATCGTTAAATAAGGCGCGCTGTGGCAGAAACTTCGAGAGCAGCAAAAAATAAACTAAGTTACAATCTTTAGAGGCAAATAGCAGAACTCACCGTCGGGTGTCCAAAGATTTGTTTTAATTTTCAAATAGTACGAGGTTTATATTTTTATTCTACATAAGTCACATACATGTATATATGTTGGTTTGTTCAGTACAACTCGTTGAAATCGTCATAAAATGTGCCCTGAGACGGACACTTAGAGAGCGGCAAATAGCAGAACTCTCCGTCAGGTGTCCAAGGATTTCTTTTAATTGTCAAATAGTACTAGGTTTATATTTTTATTCCATATAAACTCACATACATGTATATAAGTTGGTTTATTCAGTACCAGAAATCGTTAAATAAGGCGCGCTGTGGCAGAAATTCGAGAGTGGCAAAAAATAAACTAATATACAATCTTTAGAGGCAAATAGCAGAACTCACCGTCGGGTGTCCAAAGATTTGTTTTAATTTTCAAATAGTACGAGGTTTATATTTTTATTCTACATAAGTCACATACATGTATATATGTTGGTTTGTTCAGTACAACTCGTTGAAATCGTCATAAATGGTGCGCTGAGACGGACAAGAGAGCGGCAAATAGCAGATCTCACCGTCAGGTGTCCAAAGATATGTTTTAATTTTCAATTAGTACGAGGTTTATTTATATTTGTATTCTAAATACGTCTCATACATATTGAATAACTGAACGCTGAAACCTTAAAATCAATAGGGTTGTTCAGTACCAGAAATCGTTAAATAAGGCGCGCTGTGGCAGAAAGTTCGGTAGCGGCAAAAAATTAACTAAAATACATTCTTTATAGGCAAATAGCAGAACTCACCGTCAGGTGTCCAAAGATTTGTTTTAATCTCCAATTAGTACGGGGTATTTTTTTTGTATTCTATATAAGTCACATACATGTATATATGTTTGTTTGTTCAGTAAAACTCGTTGAAATCGTTATAAAAGGGGCTGTGAGACGAACACTTAGAAAGCGGCAAATAGCACATCTCACCGTCAGGTGTCCAAAGATTTGTTTTAATTTTCAATTAGTACGAGGTTTATATTTTTATTCTAAATACGTCTCATACATGCATATATATTGGGTTGTTCAGTACTAGAAATCGCTAAATTTCAAAAGGCGCACTGTTGAATTATACTTATATTAAGTTGTATTAAATAGTTGGGCGTGAAGAAATGGTTTTTAATCTGGATTTTATTGGTTTTACGTAACACATTTATGTTATTGAGTCAGTATTCTGGTTTAAACAAGCGTCGTGGGCGAGCGTGTATTTTTGCCCGGTTGCCAGCAACACATGACATCCTCATCCCCTTTTCGAGGAAAGGTCTTTTGACCTGTTTGGAATCTCGCGTCGGGGACATTCCAAATTCCAAAACCCTGACGCTCTAGGAAAAAGGAGCAAACACCTGCAAGCACATGGGTGGTATAGGTAAACCTTGGAGGAATAATATATAAGGAGAGGCCACGTTCATATGGATATACAATGCTAAAGTGAAGCCGGCCGCTCCCCTCCACTAGAGTGGCACGGCTGGCCGTAGAGTGGCATGGTTCCGCTGCTGTAACACGGGAGAGATGGGGGAAAACGCGACGCGCGCAACTTTGAATTAAAATCCTGAGCAAACCAAGCAAATCACACAGTCCAACTTTTGCATTTTTAAAGAGGATGAAATTCTCTATCCAGTGATATAATATTTTTCTAGATAAAAATTTATTTTTATTTATAAATGGGCATTAAAGTAAAAGATTTGTATTGAAGAGATGATTTTAATGCATAAAAACTAAATATAAATTATGCCAATACAAATATTTTACTGTAAAATTAATTTTATTCCTTAGTATAATACTTTTAACAAAAAAATAATACATGAACTGATACTTTCAATGTATATTACCTTATTATAATTTGTAAAAATATTGAGTTTACTGCTTTATGTATAAGGTTCCGTATATCATTTAAGATATGTTGGACAGTAATTTATTGGAAAACGATACTACCTAGTTATTAATTAATTAAATTAATTCATAATTACTATAAATGAATATAAAATAGTAAAAATCAGGCTTATTAGTAGCTTATTAAAATAGGCTTATTACTTGTGCATAAAAATAAGCTTTTTCTTAAGTTTCACACATTATTCTTGTATGAACACAAGTTTTGTAGTTTAACACTATGGAGCAGTCTTATTTTCATGAATTTTTAGGCACTGTTATATGCCTAATATGATACTGTTATATGTTAGGCCTATATGCCTCTGTTATATGTCTGCCTGTGGGAATCGGGAGTTCGCCCCACCACTCGCCGTGTTGCGCGGAGGCTTCGCTTCTAGCCGAGCGTGGCCACTCCTTATATATTATTCCTCCAAGAGGTAAACCCCAAGAGTCTTATCGCGCACGTTAATACTGATATCAATATGCATACTAAATAAATGTTATCAACAACCATAGATGGTAAAACTTAATTATTATTGAAAAAAAAATTAAAAATACATTAGGCCTATTGATAGGAACATGATATTTTAAACTTATATTCTACAGTGTACTTAAAATGTCATGTTAATATTATATAGTGCTTGTAGGTATCCATTTTAATTTGACAAACATATACTTAATCCCCGAAGACGTAAATCTTGCGTTTACGACCCCTAGGTCGTCAGATGGAATTCGTCAGCTAGCTTCAGCCAAGTGTCTTGTGGGTGGACTACTAGCTAGTAAGTACTAAAGGACAGGCAGCGTACTCCCGTACTCTAGCGCTTCTCGAGTATATATCGCATTGCCCGGAGCACTCTTGAGGAAAGGAGTGGGGGAAAGTGTTGCCAACCATGTAGTGATGCAGATCAGCGAGCAAAAATGATCTGTTCTGTGCTCGCTGATGCAGATGCCAATCTTACAAGCAATGCCGATTGTCATGCTTTCGAGGACAGTCAGTCGGTGATTGATACCGAGGTCAGAGCATAGATTAAGCATACTCCTTGAGGACTTACTTACTTACTTACTACGGCGTCCTCTCCGCAGTCTCCGGGACCGGGGACGCGGGGAGTCGTCAATCCCTCCAATCAGAGGTTGTTAGGCGCTGGTGTATTCAGGCCTCAGGGTATGTTCATCAAAGAACTCTTAAAGTGTGTAGTATGGTCTGGTGTGGAGATAAGTTTTGAGCTTTTTCAAAAGTGATTTTTTGTTGTTAATGTTTTTAATATTTTCTGGGAGCATGTTGTGAATTTTTAAGCTCATATATGTGGGGGTTTTGCTTGTTTTTTTTTAGTTTGTGTTGTGGATAGTGTAGGTGTTGGTTAGATCTTAAGTTATAGTTATGGCACTCCTGTCTTTTAGTTTGATGGGTTTTGTTATTTACTTTGATAAGTTCAAGGATGTATATAGGGAGGTTATGGTGAGGATTTGGTTATTGATGAAATGTTCCTTACATGACTGTTAAGGGTGTAGGTTCTCCAAGATCCGGATGGCCTTCTTTTGCAGGATTAGAATTTTCTTCAGATGGGTTTCACCAGCTCCGCCCCAGGCTATGATGCCGTATCGTACATGTGTTTCAAAGAGGGCATGGTACGCAATTTTTGTGGTTTCCTTGTTTGTTATTAGTCTGATTCATCTCAACGCAAAGAGAATTGATGATAGTTTTTTATGGAGATTATATCTATATGATCCTGACAATTTAGGTTCTTGTCGATTGTGATGCCTAAGAATTTGGTGGATTGTGCTGAGTTTTTGTCGGACGTCCTGTTTGAGGGGGTGAAATTGATGTTGATAGTTTTGGATTGATTGATTTTTAAATTGATGGGGTCGCAGATATTTTTGGCCTGTTCTAATGTTTCTTCTGAAGTTTGTGAGAAATGGTTTGGGTCTGATGCTGAGATGATGGTGGTGTCATCAGCGAACATGATGCAGGTTTTATTGTCTGGCAAAAAGCTAGGGAATGAGTTTATATATACATACAAGGAAAAATAAAGGGCCAAGGATGGATCCTTGTGGAATTCCTGATGTGGTGAGTTTTGTATCTGATCTGATTTTGGTTTCTTTATTATTGTCGATGTGTTCAATTTCTACTTGTTGGTTTCTGTTTTGGAGGTAGCTGGTGATCCATTTGAGTGCGTTTTTGGTTATGTTGAGTTCATTGAGCTTTTTTAGAAGAATGTCTCTGTTGAGGCTGTCGAACGCCTTTTGTAGGTCAAGAAAAGTCCCCGTTGCTGCTTTGTTGTCCTCCCAGGCCTTCTTGATGCTGTAGCAGAGTTGGTTTAGGGCTGTGTTGACAGATTTTCCCTTTCGAAATCCATGTTGGTTGTTGGATAGTGATTGAGATTTTTCCAGATGTGTGATCAGTTGGGTGTATACAGCTTTTTCGATATATTTTGATATTGTGGGTAGAATCGAGATAGGCCGATAGTTTTCGGTTTGAGTTTTGGGTCCTTTTTTGTGTTTGGGGTAGACTATGGCGATTTTCATATCTTTAGGAACTGTAGCCTGTGTGAGGGATGAGTTGATGATGTCTAGAATTGGGTCACTGAGTTCTTCTTCACAGAATTTCAGGATCTTGTTGGATATATCATCCTTTCCGGCTGATGATTTCGGTGGGAGTGTTTTGAAGATGTTTTTTAGATCTTGTCGGTTAATTGGGGAGAAGTTTTCCAAGGCCGGGGTGTTGTTTTGAGGCTGAAGTGCTGTGTGAGGTGAGGTCAGAGTGGGATGAGTCGTCCTCTGAATATTAGATGTGTGGCTTCCTCCTATTTTGATGAAATGGTCATTGAATATGTCACTGATCATTTTTGGGTCCGATATGGTTTTATTGTTGATGTTTAGAGTCAGTTTTTCTTTTTCGTTTGCATTGATTTGGCTTGTTGATGATTTCCCATACTTTTTTGTTTTTGTTTTCAGCTGAATTTATTTCATTTTGGGTGGAGATTCTTTTTTGGTGTTTGATTTCCTTATCGTATATGGCTTTCAGCGGGGCCTACGATCGTAGGCCCCGCTTTCAGTCGGCTGTAAATGGTCTTGTCTGTATCACATCCTGTCGAATGGTATTTGTCTTGGGCTATGTTGACGGCATTTTTTAATTTAATCAGGTTTTTGTCCCAGAAAATTTTGTTCCGTTTGTTAATGTTGAAAGTTTTAGAGTCTTTGGCATCATGTAGTCCATCTCGCATTGGATTGTGTGGATAAATGAGTTGTATTTTTGTTCAACTGTGGGGGAGTTTAAGACCTCGTGCCAATTTTCCAGTTTGAGCCTGTTTTTCAAGAGATTGAGATTTTCGGTTGTGATATAGCGGGACATCTTCTTTATTTGATTTAAGCGGGGAAATTTAGTTTCAAGTTCGATACTGATTCCTTTGTGGTCTGATATCTGGTTTTCATGTGTTTATGCAGTGTGTAATTCTCTGATGTTGGTAGCACAGATATCGATGCATGTCTCTGATGTGGGAGAGATCCTAGTGTGTAAAGTTTGGAGGAGTCTCAAGTTGTGTTCCAGTAGGAAATCGCACAGGCATTTTGTCTTTGTTGTGTCTTTGGATATATCAATGTTTATGTCGCCCATGAGGACGACGTCCTTTAGGCCAGGGGTCCGGGATCGTAGGAAATCCTCCAGCGTGGAGTAAAATTCGTCAGTGTTATGATTTGGTGGGCGGTATAATCTAGTTATTAATATTTGTTTGTTTTTGAAGCCGAGGTTGGTTGCTGCAATTTCTATTGTGAGTTCCTTGTTGAAGATCTTTCTGTCGATCGGTTTGATGTTAGCTTTTAGGTCTTTGTGTTTATAAATAGCTACGCCCCCCCATCTTCGTTGTTCTCTTGATGCAGATGTTATTAGGCTATAGTTTTCTATACGTGTATTCATTAATTGTTCTGCAGTGAGGCCATGCTCTGTGATGATGAGTAGGTCTGGGTTTATGTCAGAAATTTCTATTTGAAGATTGTCAATTTTAGATGCTAGGCCTCGTCCTATGTTGAGGTGGAAAATTTTGAGTTTTTTCTTTTGTTTTTGTGGGGTTTTGAGCCTTTATTGTTGGAGGAGGGGTTTGTTCTTCCCTATGCAGGTGTTGATTCAGTTTCTTGGTCTAGTTTTGGAAGTTCAGAGGGGTTTTCGTCCCTGTGGTGCTCAGTGTTGTTTGGGTAGATTTCGTATAATCCAGCGTCTGTAGCCATTTTTCTGCTATTTTTGCAGCACCATGTTTGTTGGGGTGGATACCGTCTCTTCCCATGTCTGAGTCGGTGATAGTAGAGGTGATATCTATAAAATTTGCGTTTAGATGCCAGCACATAAATTTAAGGGCTTTGTTTGTATCGTCAACCACTTTGTCTCGCACGTCTCTTCTATATGGAATACTGTTGACATACCATTTAGTGTTCGGTGAAATTTTTTGTCCTGCATCGATGGTGTACCAAAGTGGTCGCATCGTCTGATTTGGGGTTTTTGAGGTTGGAATGTTATTTGATCCCACGTTGAGGATTATTTTGGAGGGTAGTTTTTTTAGTGATGTTAAGAATCTACTACAGTCCTGAATTTTGGCTCCTGGCATAATTTTTGTTGTGATGTTAGCATTTTGTTTGTCATTGATGATTCCAGCTGCACCTCGTAAGATGGAGTCTCCGACTATTAGAGTATCTTGGGCATAGTGATCGTATCGAGGGCTAGAGTGGTGGGAGTGGGGTTCTGTTGAGTGTTGTTTTGGTCTATTTGAGGTTTCATCTTCGGTGTTATTAATCTCAGGAGTATGCTTAATCTATGGTTAACTTATTGCTCTAACAACTTACTGTGCTCCGTTATGTTTATCATTTTCCAATGACAAATTTTTATCTTATCATATTATCTAGGTGGTGTTGCCCCTTCCCAAGGTCTGTAAAGGAAGAAGCATAACTTCTTCCCAGATCAGCTGAATAGCTTTTTTTGTGTTCCGGAAATGAAGCGTCTAAACTAAAACGGAAGTCAAGTTACGTTATAATATTTACCATTACACAGCTGATTGAAAAAGAGAATGAACCAGTCCTGCCATGGGTACGATATTTATCATAACGACACCATATTATTTTAAATTTGGATTATTAGTTGATAACAAACCATTAGGTAATGACCAAATTACAAATCATAAATCAAGGTAAATATAAACCCATAAATTCTACCCTAGTTTCCTTTGAAATTCCTTATTATAGTAATAGTTGAGACAAAAAATCCCCAACGCAAACGAGAACGATTGTTGTTTCCTGCAGCGTTGGCAACCTTGCAGGTAACAAAGAGTTAAATGTTGGTTTTTTTAACACTTTTTAAACTAACAAAACCTCTGTGGCGACATCCACGGATTTCGCAGAAAATGACACCATTGCTCTTATGGGATGTAACTCATCTGGCCTTGGCCTACA